>JABFPJ010004590.1:0-13520 GCA_022817425.1 Gryon sp. ZL-2020 | reverse complement strand
TTTAATTTCTTTTTTTTTTTTTTTTTTTTTTTACTGATCAGACAGTCTAATTCATTTGAGAAATAATTTATTCAACATATGATAAAAACATACGGTTCAATATTTAAATATATACATAAAAATTTGTATATTCAAAAATATTGCATATGATTTGTATATAGTTTGTAGTCTATAAAAAAGTTTGAACTACTTAAAAATTGTTTCTACTACTTTAATTATTTTACTGTATAATTTTACTATGTAATTCGAGTAATAAAAACCACAATTTCGTCCAGTGACTTGAAAATTGCTCCAAATAAAAAAAAACTACTCTTCAATATTTCCCACAAATTCCTTTCCACTAAGTTTTTGTAAAATTTCAGACAAAAAAACAGAAAAGACAAAACAAAGCGTATATGCTTATTTAAAAAATACTTTATTTTTCAAAAATGCTACGCTCTATCGATCGAACATCACAAAAACAACCAAAACTTTGTATCTTTGTAACAACTTAATGTATGTAAATGAAAATGCTTCCAGTACGTGATTAATTAGGAAACATCTACAGTCATTTATGTTCCGCATTCGGGTGGTCCGATGCTTCAACTTTTGATCGAATGATTTTTAAATTACGTAATTTTTATTTTGAAAGATAAGTGACCTTTACGGACTCATCAGTTATTCTCAATTCATGATTTTGTCCACACTTTTTTCGTACAAATATCCTCGACTTTCAGTATTTCAAATACTTTTTTTCCCGTCTGAAATATGTAAATAGACATTCAAAAAAATGTCTTTCTTTTATGTTGACTCAGAGTTTGCGAAACAAAAGTCGACATTATATTTTCGATTTTGTTATCATGTCATTTCATATTATTCATTTTCAAAGGACTTTTGAAAAACGAAAGTGTGAATTGGCTTGACTTGTAAAAGAACTTATCTTCTGCACAAACTTATAGTCAACGAACTTCCTTCGAGTTTCGCCTTTAGAACGATTGTACACTCGGGCGACGTGACACGACATGGTGGAATTCTTTTTTTTTTTTTTTTTCTGGTCTCGTGTTTACTCTACTGAATACGACTTTTGAGATAATATGTTTGAACAATACACAATTTGCATATGTAAGAATGTAAACGACTCATTTCCTTCTTCTTCATACAAAAGATGACTAACGTTGCTCGTAATTCGTTCGACTTTATTTTAATACACAATATCATCTGTTTTGTAATTCAACTAATTGTACTTTGATTTGAAATTTTCAGTTGAATAATGAATGAGACAATTATGCTCATCTTCATTATGATTTATGACTTTTATTAAGGAAAAAGCACGTAATTCTGTCGTAAATATTCAAAGAATAATGTTTGTTTGCTGAAGATAAAAAAAGGCTGATAAACAAATATTTCATATCGACTCTGAAAGTTATGCAATTAATGAATAATAATTTTTAAATTTAAATGATGAACACACATGTTTAAATTACAAATGTTATTTTTATTACGTTTGTCTAATTTAACAAGAAAAAAATCACTATAAACTTTATAGTTACTTTAAAGTTACATAAATATAGATAAATAATATAACTAGTTTGTCTTATTTACGAGATATACAATTCTGCGATTGTATTTTAGCTTAATAATAACCGCATTAAAGCTACAACGCTTTACAGAATTTCACTAAAGTAATGATCTGTGATACATGATTTGCAAGATTAATATTAAATTTCCGGTTCCGCGGTGGAGTGAGAGTTGACCACGTGTGCAAAGTAAAATGTACCAATAGGTTTATACTTGACTATTGACTCCTAAAGCGACGACATTCAATAAGAAAGTATATCGAAACGGATTTAAGAAATATAACGGATAGCATTTAAACCGCCAACAGTTGGGAAATTGAGTTACAAGAAACGTAGAAAAACGGATTTACTCTGATATATTTTCTGTTATTCTTATAATTAATGTATCCGTGATTGTGGTTAATATGTTTCGTAGAAGATTATTGCTTAACTCAAAAGTCAAGAAAATTTTGGTGAAATTATACAAATAACGAATGATGTCACGTAGAAGAAGATTATAACACTGAAAAAAGGTTTAATTTGGGAAGAGATGTTTTACATTTCATTAGAAAGGTCAAAGAAAGTGAAAAACTCGGGATTAAGATATAAAAGACGTAATGGATAACATAATGTGTTTTATAATAAAATATCTTTTTGCAATGACGATTTTTTAAAACATAAATAAAATGTTCGCTTATCTGTAATCGTAATCTTGTACAAAAATTATGTTTTTCATTCCAACTTGATTTAATTAATGTTTTATTGTCGCAGTCGTAATTGATGTGATATCATTAGAAATTTTATATTTTTCAAAACACTTTTCTATATACTTTACAACGTTAATCTGAAATTATAAGCCATTATAAGCAGAATCTATAAAGTTATATATCTTCTTTTTATAGTATTACGTTGGATAAATTTAAATTATGATATCTTATTAGACATCGTTTTTCATTGCGTTCCTAATTTTATGATTCAATAGATCTTTATCACCTTGATATTGCTGTTCCTTTCCTTTCATATTTTTTTTTGTTCATTTTATATCATCTTTTCCACCATTTTATTTTCTGACTATTATGACTGTTTTTAGTTTTCGATTTTTCCAATAAAATTTAAATTTTAATTATAAAAAAAATACTCAATCCTTTATAATAATTAAATTTTTTCAAAAGCTATAAAACGAAAAAGTTTAATATTTTTTTAATATAATATAATTGAATTCAATTTAAAGTAATCGATTTATTGTATTTTATATAAACGAAAATTAGACAAATATATTATTATTATAAAACATGGAAAAATGTAAATAATACGTCTTCACTGCATAAATAACCAAAGATATTTTTCAATTAGTCAATTGACAGATGTCTTAATAAAAAATATAGAAACACAATTGTTGAGATATTTCAAATTCACATTTCTACTTGTGTACGACTGAACAACAATATTTCGCACATTCTTTATTTTCCACTGATTATCTCACTAAAGATCTATATATAAATAAACTGCATGAATAAAAACAATAAAAGCATAGAAACAATTTCAAGTTACATGTATTGTAATTCACTCAATTGCATTAACATTTTTTCTCTGCTGTTTTTTAACCTTTACGAAGTTCACGTTAATTCCTTAGATCATCTCTATGAAGTTTATGTTAATTTCTCAGACTTCATTTCAACATTTTTTCTTTCTTATCAAACAAAAACTGTATTATTATAAACGTATATTAAAAAATTTAATTTTCATAATTTTGTTAATACAAATATTTCCATAATATAAATATTTTACTTTTTATGAATGATTAATATTCACCCAAAAATCAATTAAATAAAATGTTGGACAAACTCAACTTTTCATTCTCGTAAAAGTTGTACGATTTAACAAAGAATCATTAAGACATTATCATGACACAAATTTTTAATCAGCATTCGTCTTGCATTACCTAAATTCCAATGAAATTCTTGCCAGCACGATTATAAATAAAACATATTTTGCGCAAAGAAAGACAAAAATGAAGATGAACAAAATAAAGCGAAGAGCATCTGAACAACGACACGTATAGCACAAACATTGTGCAGTACGAAACAAAACAGATAATCTTCGAAGATAAAAATGATTGCGATGCATTATATCTCGTGAATGGTGCAGAAATTACAGTCAAACACACAATTAAGTCGCGCGATATCTGCTGGGATCGTGGACGCGGGAGCTGGCAAATATATATGGTAGTATTAGGTGCGAGCGAAACGTTTGTGAAACGAACGAACATACGTTTCAGATCGCGCCGATATTCAAAAGAATAACGCCAAGTAAAAGTAGGCGTGGCCGTGGCGTAGCAATGCGCCAACGTTTCCTTTCCGCGTCTTTTACCAGACGCAAAACGCACAACCCGGATAAGTGACGGTGCGGAAACGGCCCGTCAAATAATAACAAAACGGCGTGCCAAAAATTTCTCGCGTCATTCATGAAATTCACGCGAGAGAAATTTGCACTTTCATTCAGAGCTGAATGCAAATATGCGGCACATTTCAAGCACGCCATTCGCTTTCAATGAACGACCGATTATAATGCCATTATGCTCATCGATGTTTAATTTTGTAATTGAAACGATAAGTTCGTTACGTTTGCCGCTCCGATGCAAATTTATTCTTCGCGGCATGTTAATGAACGATTATCAGGTTTGACTTTTACGTTTTAGATTTTGAAAATTGATTAAAGAAACGTTTTTAGACAATTTGTCTATTTTTTTAGATTTAAAGTTTGACATTGGAAATGTTTTTTTCGGAGACATTTTTTAAAATCATTTATTTCAATTTAAAAAAAACATACATTCAAAATATATCAACACCTATTCATCGTTATTGTTCAAAAACAACCACTTGAGAATTTCAATAAAATCAATGTTTTTCTCATTATTCAAAGCGAAACAAATATAAACCACACTTTCTAAATCACCTAAACAAGTGGAAAATCGATCTCCTTTGTGTCCATGAAACATTTTTTTTTCTTTTTTTGTCAACTACCATGTACCATTTTTCTGGCTCGATTCTGACGTTTTCCATTGTATGAAGGATTATACCTGAAAGATGCCCCTTTCACAAGTCAATCACCGAAGACGTCAACTTTACCGTAATCGTCTTTTATTATACATCCGTGTTACATAAAATTAAACGATATAACTGTTTAAGATGACAACTGTCAGTGCGCTATCAAATTTAAATCAAAAGAATGTTCTTCTAAACGCCGGTCAATCATTTCAAATATTTAGGTCTGAGCATAAACGGACAAACAAAAAGGCAATTTTTTATTCCACCATAATAAAACAGTAAAATGTTTCTTATACAATGTTTAACCGTTAAAACAAATAAAGCAAAAAAAAAAACAATTTTGATATTTCCATTACTGAAATAAAAAAATGTAATACATCAATCATTAATGTCCGATTATCAATCATCAATGTACATTTTTGCGCGTATGAAAAAATTGAATTGAAAAAATGATTTGTATAATAAAAAAAATAATCCCGTGTTTAATTATACGTGTCAAAGTTTAGACGAAACATTGGCCGACTTTTTATCGCCCTGACCTCGGGAAGCGGCACGCGATCGGACTCAAAACTCCGCCTTTCAAAGCTTCATTGAGTCGACGATGCATACGCGCACGTTACGCCAACAAAGGGTTGCATAATCGTAACATTCTTGGCCAACATATTCCATCTGCGAGTACGCTTTATCGCACGACATGGCCCGCAATATAGAGAAAGTGTAACTTATATATACGTGAAACACACTTACTTCAACGTTGCGTCCATGTCGAAATCAATTTTAGCTAAAAAAAAAGTGCAATTTTTCGTTTCTGAAGTGTGCCAACAACACAATATTAAATTACACTCAGTTTCAAATTTCGATCTTTTTTATACGACTTCGTTTTTTGTCGCTGATTTATAACATCAAACTGGTCTGCCGAGAACACAAATTTTTATAAACACAAGTTACGTAATTGACTTTTATTGTCTGTGTAGAAAAAGGATTAATTAATTATATTTTTATTGCATATGTAATTAATATTTGTGTCTACATTGAATCATAATTGTATAGCATATCATATTCTTCTATACGAGCAATAATTAGAAACATTGAAAATTGATCTATATTCAATTTAAATACAAAATTGTTTGGAATTATGTAAATAAAATTGTGCATAGATTTAACTTTCAATGCTGTATTGAGTACATAATAAGTAAAACGTCAAATGAAAAAAAAAGAAAAAAATGTTTGTCATTTTGTCGTTAAATTGAACGACACTTCTATGTAAAGTTGTGGTTTCATTAGTATGTTTGTCGACTTACTCCAAAACATTTTACATTGTACTTCGGGAGTATATAAATTTCACGCGATACATTGTGTGTCACTGAATGCGTTTATATGTATTTCATATGTATGTAGAAGTACTACATTAACGATCAAAGACGATTCAAATCTCAACTTTGATATAGATTTTGCTATTGCAGATAAAAATACGATACCAAGTAACTTGTTTCGCATTTTTTTGCAAATATACAATATACTACTAAAATGTATGGCTATATATAAGATTTTTTTTTTCGTTGAAGAATTGTTTTTCATATGCAAATAAGATTTCGATTCAAAGATGTTTATAATTTACAATCGTTACAAGTGTACAAACAAAAAGTAAAAACAACGTTAAAAAATAGGGACTTTCAATTGATTAAAATGTTTCATTGTATCGAGAATTATATGTAATATACTTTGAGTAATAAATATTCATCTTTTTTGAATGACCGGGTATTTGAAGTCTTTAACCTTGAACATAAATTACAGATTGATTGTATGGTATTACTTTTTAATAGAAAAAAAGTTTGAACTGACATTTAATAATACGAATAAACAACTTCATTCTTCGAAAATGATAGTAACTACTTTTTGTATAGACTATAGCGCGAAACTACTGTAATCTCGAACTGATAAACTAGTAAAACATATATCGAGTATCTAAATGACAATCTCTGATCGCAAACCACTCACTTTCATCGATTTAATCATTAGCACTTTCCATATTTATATCGTTACAGATGTATTGTGCATCCATTGATTGCTACTTTGCATCTTAAATTTTCCATGCACTTATTTGCCCATGGCGCATGACGAAGGTGCAGTGAGATCGCCATTGAAAGTCCATTCTATTCTACTCTCTTTAACCCAACTTTAAGATACTAATACGCGAACTTGTAACACATTTAATGCTTATTTCTATTTTTATACTGAATTTAATGATTTGTTTATCATTTTTCACTTTTTCATTTTCCCTACATTTGATATATGATATTAAATAAATAATGCAAAGTATGTATAAGATCTGATTACTCAATAATAATTATAAGAAAAAGTTATTATAATTTGCATTGTTAATTTATATCAATTGTTAATTTCATTTTAAAAAGTAAATAGGTGGAAAAATGGTGACAATCATAACCACGAGTCAATGTCACCGGCGGTTTTGATCAAGGTGAGGTGAAATACAAGAAACGGGTAAGTGCAAGAAACGCGAAGATTCCAGCAAAAAATAATA
Source organism: Gryon sp. ZL-2020 (assembly GCA_022817425.1). NCBI lineage: Eukaryota > Metazoa > Arthropoda > Insecta > Hymenoptera > Scelionidae > Gryon > Gryon sp. ZL-2020. The sequence continues at coordinate 6,396 of JABFPJ010004590.1, read as the reverse complement.
AAAGACAACTTACCAGAAGCATCGTAAGTGTGGTCCCTCGCCAGTCCATGGCTGAAATAAAAGAGAAAGTCATATTAATAATTGGGTCAAAATATGGACGTGATTCATACGACAGAATGAACATCGCAATTAATAATATTGCATAACGACAAAAAAGAACACTTATTATATTAAATACTCTAGTAAATAGTTCACATATCAGAAACGTTTATGTAATAAACTTTTTATAACAAAATTAAAAAATATAATATTTTAACACCTGACACATTCTTAACATTATTTTTAATATATTTTTTACTGTGTATTAAAAGCAAATAAAGAGTGAAATTATTACTTTACAAATAAGAGTAATTGAAGTTAAATTTATGTATATGTCGTCGATAACACTAAAAGAATCAATTTTTAACACCCTCATTAAAATTGAAAAAGAAAGTCTTTTATTATCGTAAATACATGCATTTCCGTATAAAAGACATTAAGATTTCACTTTCAAAAACTGGTTTTTGGGGAACCTTTTATTGTATCCGAAATGATCGAACACTTTACTTGATGTCAACAAGAAGGCATCATTAGTTTTTCACTCAAAAGTTTTGTTATCACGGCGTGTTTTCAAATTAAGGAGTCATAACTTGTACAACATGTAATGTAATGATTTCAACACAGTGTTTTAAAATTGTAAATTAAGGCCTACTGTGTAATAAATATTTAATTTGTATTAAATATGTAGTTATTATAATGTAATCAGATGTAATTTAATTTAAAAAAGTAATAATAATCAAAACGAAGAAATATATCTTCAGATTACATCATTGTATTTATTTTCGAAGGTATAATTAAGTTAAGAAGCAACGTTGTAATTAAATAAAAATTATGTAAGTAAATTAAAATAATGAATATTTCTGTCTGAACGATAAATTAAATGTAGTATTTTTAATAAAAACGCGTTAATTTTATCGTAAATCTCAATGTAACATTGAAGTGGCTTTATATTAATGGAAATTAACATTATAATAAAATTTGGCTTTATATATTAAGTATTGTAAATTAAAAAAAATTGGTAAAGTTATTATGTTTCTTAAATATGTTATGAATATATATGTGCCGTGTGTGTTTTATATAAATTTAACTCACACCAGACCTGCATAACACTACCATATATGCATTGCTTATGGAATATATGATATAAATCTACATTTTTGTGCCAGCATTAAAGTCACTAGATTAAACCGTTTACATATGTTCGCGCATAAAATGAGAAACAACATAAACAATTTCTGAATTTAATATATTAAAGTATCAAATATTTTTAATACAATTCAATTCAAAATTATAATAAAATGTTAATGAATTTTTCAGTAAATATATAATTTTTATATATATTATACTTTATATATACACAGAAAAAACATTTTCAGCAGAATTTGTTCGAAATATATTTATTATAAAACTATTTATATCTAATCTAAAAACATGTTATCATATTTTAAGATTTGCAATAATTTGAGTATACATTAAAATTACTTTCTTTCCAATAAGAAAATAATATTCATTTATGACACATAAGTAATCCAATCAGCATTTGAAATTGTAAAATCTCTAATTTGAATATCCAAAAAATGTAATCTCATATATATTAACATTTTCGAAATATTGCAAAAACTTAGCACATATGATTGCATAATAAAATCACGAAAACTTTTCTATAAACCCGAAACAGCAATACACTTCTTAAAATAATTATCAATTTCTTGATCAGTTTGACCAAAAAACCAAAAATATTCACCAATACTTCTAACTCTTCTAAACACCTTCCCATCTGTGCAAAATAATACAAAGCCAACTTAAGTAACATTACAAAATCCTTTCTCTATTGAAAATGCATTATTTTTTCATTTCACAATTTGTACTCTGAAAGTTCAAAATCCAAACGCAAAAAGTTGCCTAACAATTACCATTACGCAGCACTAGCAAGCATCAAAAGTTCGTAAATACAGTGAGTGTGTCCATTTTTCGTCTCTCAAGATCGCACACGAACGCGCGGATAAACAAATGTTCGCAACTACGTAAAAAGCTGAATTTTTGCTTGAACAAATGAATCGGCACAATCATCGTTGTATTTCCATTTGATGCGTTTTCGTAGTAACGTCTGCGTGCACCACTTGGTCCCATTTGTCAGCTGAGCCTCAACACTCATTTCCGGCGCGGTGAATACGTTTTCAGGTTGGATAGTAGAGGCCGCTTGAGAAAGTGATACATTCAAGACCGATAAAACCCGTTCACATTCACTTTTTCGTGTTTATAATAAGTTACACACACCGGGACCAAGCCAAAATTCACTGTTCGCAACGTGCCGTTGGCCAATTGACCGCACAGGATGGTCGCTTAAATTTACGTTTACGACGAAAACCAACGAAAGAAATTGCGCGTGGCGCAAGATGGTGCACCAGCTACGGCATCGTGAGACGTTCTGCCTTTTGCACTCGAGTTGCGAGGCATCGATTGTACATTGGATAGCGAAAACAGGGACGTGCCGATGCATCCTGGCACACTGATGAAATTCTACGCATCTCAATCTCATCGTTTATTCGACTTTGAATTCAATTTAAACACAAAATTTGCATTCCTTAAACAAGTTTTTCACTACTACAAAAATTTTGGAAACTTTCAAAAAAATTGATTTAAACATTTTGAAAAACAAGTAAAAGTGTAAAAAAACAACATAATTTGGTGCAAATTATTTTATTTAACATCATTAGTATTGCGAAAATTGAAGAGTGAAAGTTACTCTTTGAAAAGTGAGTGATTAATTAAATAGTAAAACTGTAGAACTCAAATTGCAAATTTTGTTTTCAATTTAATTATAAATTTAATCACATTTTAACAGATAATAAAATACTTTCTGTAGGTGTAACATTTCTATATATCAAATCACTCAGTCTGCATAGAAATTTATCGATTAGACAGAGTTATTTTACATCTAATTTTAATAGCAGGATGCTTTTTGATGACCATTAGTTGCAACGACAACATATAAATTACAGACATGTCAAGTTTAAATAAATATGTGAAGTAATTTACACCATCTGTCTATCGCGTAACATGTGAATCGCTCAATTGCCATTGTAACTGAAGCGTTCGATGTAATTCAGTGGTTTACGTCATATATGGAAAAAAAGTTCACTTCCATTGAAAGTGACCATGTTTTAATAATAATTCCAAATGTGAATCTGGAGTCTGAATCCGGTTTGAACGCCGAAGGTTTAAGTTTTGATTCAAGTGGGTTGTATTGGAATTTGTCCTTCATCGTTAAACTCTTTTCCACAATTTTATTGATATTAAATGTGTATAGTCTTTATGTTATATTTATCGACAGAAAATAAAGATAGCAGATAATCTAAAAATAGAATTCAACACTATATTTGATACCATACAATCATATGTATCATTCAATAACTTTCATTTATTTTATGATATATATTAAATTTTATATGATAAAAATTTAATATTTATGTGTAATTCTTTACAAATATATAATTATTTTATAAAGTTATTTTTTAAAACCCTTTTATTTTTATCTTTGCATTTTCAAACAAAAGTCGAACGAGCTATATAATTATATCAAAGAATAAACATAAACTGCATCATTTTTTTCCAGCGATCAAACGAAGATTATTTTTTAAGATTTTTCTCAGCACTAGAAAATACTCTAACTCATAAGATAAAACGATGATTTTTGCAGTCGAATTTTCATAAATTTGATTTAAATCGCAGTTCTCCCTCTTGAATCGGACGCCCTCGGCAACATCCGTATGTTAATCTACGACACGCAGATTACATATATGGCAAATAATTTATTCAGTTATTTAGGTGTTCATCTGGATAATATGTAGTTCGCATTATTATCAGATTGCAAGAACGCGTATTATTCAAATGAAATATAAGAAGGAGGGATGAAATAAGTGTATTTCATAACAAGAGTGGCACGCGCAAGTCTTTATGTACGCTCGCGGTTTGACTGTTTTTTTATGTGCAATCTTCAAGCAAATACCATTCAAACTGACAAAAAAGCAGTAATCATAATTTAATCATTTATGAGATAATGTTTTTACTTTCAATATAATACAATTTCTGCATTTATCAAATTTAAATGTGATGTTGAAAGAATAAATTGTTTTACAAAAACGTTTTTCTCTTTTTGCAGCCATTTTAGGCAGAAATAGTTTTAATCAAAGATTAAGAAATATAAGACTTGTTGTTTGAAGATGTTCATTAATGCGATCCACTAAATATATTTATGTTTGAAATAAAAGTTAGCTCATTAAACTTTTGTTTATGATTTTAATGTAGCAATAAATAATCAATTACTTAATACACACAAACAATTTAAATCATTTAAAAAATTGTGAAACATTAAACAATTAAGATAAACTTTAACATTTTATATCAGAAGAAAAATGATCTTTTTATATATTGAAATATACACTCTTTTTCCTTCATATCTTACATTTAATTTCAATTCCTATAAAAAACACTATACACTAAATAAATTTCCCATAGATTAATGAAAATGAAAAAATGAAAATGATACCAAAACAATGCAACTGAAAGTATGTCGATAAATATTGTAATTAACGAAAAAAAAAGTTCATCCTCAGAAACTTAATCAGCCTGCGAATTATAGGCAAACTGCGTATTAAACAAAAGACGACGTTTATTATATAAGGCTAACTTATAGTTTCTCACGTCTATCACAGATAATTTTACCGTGCACATAATATACACTGAATGCGTAAAGCCACTTCTTGTCATAATTTATTTTTATGCCTCGGTTAATGTCAATGGATAATTAATACGTCTTTATGGTTTTGTTCTGCAAACAAACAGGAAAGATAATCCCGAGTTCGTCAATTAGTCGGCACTTCAACGCCGCACAATTGCGTTTCACGCTTTTTGACAACGGAAACAGGTGTCGGCGGAAATATGCCGGAATCCTAAGGGGGTATGACAATGAACTACAGTAAGAGGGAACAAGCTAACGTACTTGCGGCTAAAACACTTACAAATAAATCAAGGTTATCTCAAAAGTTTGTTCCAATGTGTATGTGTGTCTCAAAACTCACACACACCGTTTTCATCATCAAAACTGTGCGAAGAAAAATATATAAGGCGGAACATATATTTTCATCGTGATTAATAGTAAAATTGTCAGAAAATTGGTCCGATAAATGCGATTAGAGAAAACTGTGAAACATTCAAAGCCGATTATCATGAGAATATACGAGAAATGCCGTCTAATACGAAATAGAAGAAAAAGCGCTCGAACTAGTTTCACGTCGGCGGAGATTTGAACGATAGGACAGGCAATGACGCCGGCATTTCAAGTCAAACCCGGGGACTGTTGAGAAATGAGACTTTCATTAGTGCATGGAGTGTGCGCGCGCGAAAAAAAATTGCGCAAAACCATTTTTCCTTGATAGCGCTAATGTACTCTGGTAATACAATAAAAGCGTATTTCAACTTTTCTTTTAGCTTAACAAGGCGAGACAGACAATTGTTTAAACGCATAAAAAGGTCTATTGATTGTCAAAAGGAAAAGTGCAAATAGTTTGAACGCGCGTATTCATTTGTGAATAGCCACGTGTGTTGCGTTGCAACTACGTGGATATTAGTTAACGGCGTACAAATAGAGGGTGACTTTGAGTTACATAAATTTGAAAAGTAGTCGAGAGAGAGAGACTTGATGGACATGAGTATTGACTGATATTAATTGGCCATTAATCAGAATTGATTTTTCAGTGCGTAAAAGACAACCAGCTGGTGACTTTATTATGGATCATACACTGTAAAAAATGTAGTTTATTTTTCAACCATGTTTTCTAGTATATATGCTTCAGTTTTGAAGTTTTCATTGAAAATGCAAGTATATATGCTGTAATTTTAAAGTTCGACTTTAGAATGGACGTATATTACATTTATTTCAAAGTTATGACTTTAAATCTGTGTCTTATATTCAAATCCTTTACTTGAAAATTCAAGTCGCAATTAAAAATTCAAGTTTCAACTTTACTTTAAATTCAAAAGTTATATGCTTAGTGCGCAGAATGGTGTGCGCAAGACATATTGTTGCGACACTTTTTCAACACATTGACTCGCATTGCAACAATTTGTCAACAAGTGTTTTTGAATGAATTCAAAAATAGTTATTTGAAGCATTGTTATTTTGAAATTGCCATAGAAATGTAATCGATGTAGCATTGAAATTGGCATTTTTTATATTTTTAAATTTTGAACAATTTAATAATAATAATTACATTTCTTAAAGTATAAGATTTAACAATTATCTTCTTCTTCTTTCGTTCTTCTTCATTAAATTATAAAATCTTCTTCTTAATATCT
>JABFPJ010004589.1:0-13521 GCA_022817425.1 Gryon sp. ZL-2020 | reverse complement strand
GGAGTTTATGGAGAGATTAAAAGGAGTTTATAGGGAGATTAAAGGGAGTTTATAGGGAGCTTATAGGGAGTTAATAACAGATATATCTTAGGATATATAATAAATATAGTTTGGTATATATAATATATATATATATATATATATATATATTTTAATATATATCTTTTAGTATATATGCTGGATATATAAAGAATATAGAACATATATCCTGTTTATATATTTGGATATATTTTCGATCGTGTGGGTTTGCCGCTCTCTTATAATTTATTAATTTTTGATACTGTTATTAAATACTTACTAAAATATACAAAATATCAGTCACAAATAATCTCACATTGTACAGCTTTAATGAATGAGTTATGATTTTATATATTACATATTTTGTCTGTTTTATGTTTGATTTTGCATGATCAGACAAAATTTAGATCTAAATAAATGAAATATTCTATTTTATATTTTGATCAGACTTGGACACGATTTTTTAAATTCTTAGCAATCCTAAGAATTTAAAAGATTTTCGGTGACATAGAAAACAAAACTTTCTGTAAGAAAATATGTATATAAATTTATGTTATTACATATATATCAAAGCTATGCCCATTATTATGAAACTAGTCGTATATTTTCATGAAATTTATGAATTAGGAAAAATGTAATCTTTAGTTGGTTTTGTGCGGCAGAGCGCCAAGTAACTGAATTATAAGTCCAAATTAGAGAGCTTTTTGCAGAAAAAAATGTAAAATAAATATCGCTAATGTTAACTTGAGCATGTTAATTGATATCGATACCTTATATTAAAAATACGTTTAGATATATTTTTATATTTCTCAGTTTATTATATGTTTGAATTTTATTTTTCCTACTTTACTGAAATAAAATTAAAATTGAATTTAGATTGTAATATAGATTAATTGTTTTGAATTTCCAATTAAGTCTTTAAGTGAATTATTAAATCATTCTTAGAGTCATTATTAACATACAAAATGCGTATTATATTTATTATTTTTTGTTTATTTTTCGAATTTTTAGACGAGTTTTGTACTCAGCTTGAACTTTTTAGTTTCAATTTTATCAATTCAATTTGTATATGAAAAACGGCTGAAATACGCACAATAAAAAAAACAGTAAAAACTACCGAAAGTACAAGAAAAATTGTTAGATTGCCAAGTAATCTCGGACTTTTTTGGTTAAATAGTATATTTTAAAGTAAAATTTAATAAAAATTCCTACATTTTATTATAGTTTCTGTAAGGCAGTATTGTAAAATTTATTAAATACAGAAAGTAAATATTATCATTTAACAGAAATTATAAGACATTTCTATAATAATTACGAGATTTTTAAGAAGTATTTATTTGCCAGTATAGTAATTTTTATTAAAAAGTTTGACAATCAAACTATTATGTTCAATATACACATACAGAATTAACCTTAAAGAGAATGTTTTGCAGCATAGTAATTTTTATATTAAAGTATAACAAATACAGTCTGAGTTGTATTTCCAATACGACGTTAGCCACTGTTTATGTTTCAGTGGATCAGTGGATACGCGCGGGACTTCGGACTTATGAGGACGGCGATTCAATTCCTATCAACGAAAAAACTTTGTCCAATTTAATTACGTACTCATAAATAAAAAAATACCATCCTATAGAAAAATAAAATTCGCAATAATAAATAAACCAAATAATAAAAAAAATATATTTTTACACATTAGTCTTCTACATCTAAAAAATGTAATTCAATCTAGTAATTTTGTCCTAAATCGTAATAATAAATATTACTGTACTTCCAAAAAAGTCCGAAAATATGATGCAGTTTAGTAGTTCTTACTAAATAATATTACGTTAAATGCAAGATTATTTCTGAGCTTGAAGTTATAAGCTTTTGAATATATTTTAAACATATATTTTCTGCTATATTATTTCTGCTAATACACGCATAGAAATAGGTAAGTAAATATTACTGAGAATACGAGTAATTATGTGACAGTGGAATTTTAAGTTAATTTTACTATTTTCATTTCGTAAAATAAAATTCAACATTTAAAAAAACTCCCTCTCTGAGTTTCGAACTCGGTATCTGCTGTTTCCTAATGAGATATCGAGATACTTTACGGTCGCGGCTAACTTGACTGACTGTCGGTAACGTTGTTTCTTTGTTAGTTAAAGTATGACAGCGTGAAATATGGGTTAGGTTAAAATTTGCTGAGCAACTTAGTAAAAATTTATCAATACTTCGTAAATATTCATCAATATTTCGTAAAAATTCATCAAATTTGTGCAAATTTTACAAAAAATTCTTAAATTTTACTCAAAAACAGATACTGTCACACAATTACTCCTTTCTCAGTAATATTTACTTACCTATTTCTATGCGTGTATAAAATAATTTTACTTTAATTCTTACCATGTATGACTGTGATTAATTGAAGATTATATTTTGTTTGCAAAATTGGAATCATGTATTTCTGTGTCAATTTATTTATGCAAAGTATACCATGCACAGTTAATTGGAATTATTAATTTAAGCGATTGTCAGGTGTGAAGGTAAAAAAGGGCAGTCAAATGGCTCCAATGATGATCACGTGTGCGTGAAATTGATATTATTTCATTAAGTATTTATTAAATTCATGTTATTATCGTACGCAATCACTTCAAATTTGAATTTGTCATAAATTCTATACGGTATAAAGTTTACTTCCTCATATTTACCTGTTATCACTAATTTTGTTCTACTACTGTTACATGATGACATCAAAATCTCATTAGCACAAATCATAATTGCATTTGTGTATAATGTAAAAATAATTTACTGCATGAGAAGTTCACTTAACTTTTACAATGTTCTATAAAGTACATGTAATTTTTCGTTGAAAAAGTAGAACGAAAACAAAAAAATAATAGTTTCACGTTCAACTGTTAAACAAGAAAAAGTGAAAATTTTTACCTCGCGAAAGTGTTCTTTAAATTCGTTTTAGACCGTGGAAACACGGAGATCCTTCGAAAATCGAGTAATGGAAATCGCGTCGTGGCAACTGAAGCATCGCAAGGCGTAAGCATCCAAAGGGATATACAGTAAAGAATCCAGAAATCCGAAGGATAATCCCCACAGTGCTTCGATCTCCGAGTGTGACAAACAGCAGCTACGGAAAGTGCACAATTCTAGACTCGTTTTTTACAGACCAAGAGACATAAATAAAGGGTTAAATTTAAAAACATAATCTCACTACTTCATTTATGTCTATCTCTTTTTTAGATATTGACAAATTCTATACCACGCTTTAAATATTGAGAGCTTCTATACAACATTCAATTCTACGCTCTTTTTAAAACTTGCAAATTGTAGTTTACAATTGTAAATTTGTAATTGTAAATTGTAACATTGTAAAATTAAAACTATTTTTTGCATATGGAAAATAACTTCTTATTATATTAAAAAATAGAACTTGACAAAATTGAAATCTCATTTTTTTCAATATTTTTAAGTGTCATGCATTTTTCGCGACTCTAATATCTAAGAACAAGTGGGGTAGAGTCACAAAAGTTTTTTCACCTTCACGGAAATATCACGTGTATCGCTTCTCAATATTATCATTCATAAATTCACTTGAATTTTCCATAAGCAGCATTCTTGCTTACTTCATAGCAAGAAGAAAATAGAGGCCGGAGAGTGTCGAGAAACGAAAAGTTGAGGAAAGAAACTAAATAGCCCAGACACGCTATATCGATGAAGGTAAGCTGATGCGTACCCGAGGAAGAAGGAAAACTAGTTTTATTCAATGCTTTTCTTTTTCATTCTGTTTCGTGTCCTTCTGGTTTTCATCTTGCCGCGAAACTCCTCGACTTGACTGTCGGAACGATTCGTGCTTCTCATTCGTTTCAGGCCACCCTTTATTTCAGGTCAATGTATTTTCCCCTTGAAATACTCATTTCACTTCTCAAAGCAAGGGCAAAAGAAAGAAAAAGAACAAGGAGAAAAAACACTGAGTGAGTTCGCTAACATAACGAATGAATAATATTTATTTGACCTAGACATGCTTCATGCCCTCAACAATCCATAACGTTTTATTACTTCGTTGTTTCTTTACCATAACCTGAAATTGAAATCACAAGTTCCCTTCTCATCAGTATTTTACACTATATGTAAATTAAACTGCTAATTTTAATTCATTATTAATTTTCATATATAATAACCTCAAGAGTAGTTGATGTAACATACTTGACATTATGGTAGCCCAGATTGTAGCTAATCAGGAACAAATTATGTTACAAAATATATGAAAGTTAAAATATGTTCATTATCCTTGAGAGAAAAAATAATGAAAGGAAAGATCAAAGCGGGCTATAAAAGAATAGCCTGGATGTCGACATTTCATTAGCTACAGCGGCTAACAGTTAACTAACAATTTGAACAATTTTTAACTTTGTAAGTTGGCCTCATCTATCCGTACCCCGCGGCGGCCAGTGTGGATGTCAGATTCGAAGCCGCTCTTGCAATGGCCGGAGGTTGCACGAACTTTGCAATATGTAATTACAAGGATAGTTAAAGTTTTAAATCGATATAAGAAGGGAAGGAGGAGGACAGAAATAAGTCACAAATTCAAAGTGCTGAATTTGCTTAATTAAAAAATAACAGTATCGTAGTTGGTCTACTACATGGAGATAGTCTTTTTCCGTTTTACATATAAAAAGACTAATATTAATATCTTTTTTAAAATCTGATTATATTTAACGAATATTCTATAGGTGTACTTGTTTTAAGCAATTTCAATTGAATTACACAATTGATAGCTTACAATGCATTATAAGAACAAAGTCTTTCAAATTGATCAAATAAAATAACACAACACGACTTTCCTTTCCATTTGTATACAAAAATATAAAATTAAAGTAAAGTTGAAACTTCATCAAATTTTATAAGATATTTTATAACGCAACATAATGTAACAATTTATTTTACTTTTATTATTTTAATTTTTAATAACTTTTTTCGTACGTTACCATTAAAAGTTATTACAATGGACTGTAGATAATGTGTATTTTCAAACTCTGTTCCGGTCGAAATTACACTATCTAATGAAAATTGCATTTTCGTTGTGGTAATAATTTGGTTGCTATAATTGATTTGGACGATCCAACAGATATTTAGAATCATGCGAGGGGAAGTCCGCACGGATATATTTTCCAATTTGAATCTGTACCAAAGCAGGAAGAGTTGCTACGGACTTTCGGAAAAAGATACGACTTGCTAATGGGTCATATATTCATAAGCAGTTACTACAAAACTCATTTCTTTTTATTGTCTCTATAACCGGCGCATTATCGTTGAAACAACGCGTGGTTTCGCTTGGAATAAAATAGAACTTACGGCTTGCTTACAGTCCCATGATCATCGTCCCTCGTGCAAAACACCGAGCATTGCTACCTATTTTCCCGAATTCTTAACTATTATCGCTGTATCATTATATACCGATGCATATCCTATCGTTGAACACAAACAAAAGTCAAACACAGCATGTTATAGTAAATAACGGAAATAGTGCAGATATTCTTTAATATAATATCAATATTTTACAATCCAATAATTCATGGAATAGAATTTAATTATTTTATGACTATTTTGTGACATTAACATATTTGATGACTGACAAAAATCATAATTGTATTAATTACAGCTCATTTTAACATATAATTATTTCAATTATAATATATTAATGAAACAAATTTTTTGTTTCATAGTTAAGTCTTCTATGATTATAAAAAAGATCTACTGTAATAGTTAAGATTAAACTGATGTAATTGTTTTAAATAACAGTAACATAATTAATGCTAAATATATGATATATTTAATGTAATCGTTTCCTTTCTATTCAAATAATTTTATTGTTAAGTTAAACTATTTGTACAAATGCAACTCCAAAAAAAAACTTCGTTACAAATTAGACTGAAAACATGCAGGTGTCGTTGTAAACAGACATTTAAAACGACAAAAAGAGAATGTTTCTTCCTTGTATGTGTGTGTGTGTGTGTGAGAAAGAGAGAGAGAGAGAGAGAGAGAGAGAGAGAGAGAGAGAGAGAGTGTATGTGTACAACTTTCAAGTCAAAGATTAAATCAGACCTTGATAATTCGCTGCCAGCCATCGCACGAGTACCCGTAGAAATAAATTTGCAAAGTCGCTCGGAGAAAATCCCCAATGCTTGGACCGGCCCCAGGCCAAGAAAAAGTGACGATAAAAAATCTCCCGAATAGAACAAAAAACGACGAGGCGAAACAAGAAAAAAAGCTAGTAATCGAGGCCGCTCTTTTCTCCGCGTAGCAATTTATTTCTTTGAGGCGGACAAATGTTGAAGAGAAAGAAGCGACGAGCTAAGGACTGGATAAAAGTAGAAGAAGGGGAAAGGGAGAAGGCATCGGGGTGGCCGGGTTGCAATACCTAATAATGTAAGCTCTGGATAAATGAATGAACGACGAAGGATGAACACTCTTAAGAGGGAAAAGGATAGAAAGATAAAAGGTGGCGCTTGTGTTGCAAGTGGTACAGGGAACGAGTAGTCGGCCAAGGTGGCATGAAAGAGGGGTTTCGAGGGATGGTCCTTAAAAGTTGCAAAGAGCCCCTTTTTCCGCCTGTGCCTTTCCCCTTTTTGCTCCCCACACCCTGTATCTCGTTCTTTTCTACGCCGCCAGCCAGTGAGAGTTGTTATCTAATTTTACTCTCAACGCTTCTTCGATTTATTCGCCAACTTCTCGACGCATTACAATATGCTGCTAACAGAGGTTGGATCGGACTGTCTCGAAGTCCCCTCGGCGCCTTTCCAATTTCTCATTCTTCTTCCGTTTATCATGTAGAATATATTATTTTTCATGTTTTTATATTTTAGTGACGAATTAAGCGAGAGTTGAAATGAAGAAAATATAAATAAGGAAAAACAAATGAGTAAAGAAATATCTGTGAATCATGAACAAGTTTATATTAATTATTTTTTTGTTGGTACTTCGAAATCTACGCTTAATTGCTAATTAAATATTGAAAGTAATTTTATTCGCTAATGCATAAATAATTTCTAAGCGATTGCATGACATCATATTAATAATGCACCGTTAGACAGTATCGTTTTGAAGAATAAGTCGTCTATGTGTAGTTGTATTTGCTACGGTTGTCTCATTATTTATCCTCTGAGATTGCGAAGCAACGTAGTGGAAAAAACAGTCAACGGCGAATCATAATAATATGTATCTATGGAAAAATAGTCGGTACACCTTGTTGTCTGTAGTTCATATCGAAGAAAATATAAAGAATTCTCGTCAATCGTTATTCTCGAGTCATATTTTCTTTACATAGGTTTCACATTAAAAAACGTCACACAAAAGTCGTATATTACATTTTACACAACATTTCTATTTTCCAACCTTTTATTTAAATATATCTATTCTTTGTGACTTTCCATATACTTTTAAATATAACATGCTTTATCGGAAATTCGATTTATGAACATTAGTGCACATAAATCAAATATCATAAGCGTTAAAAACGTTATATTCAACATTAAACTTGTTCTGAAGAATGATATGTATTTATGTTTAGACATTATATAATTACTGATTTTCTCGATTCGGCCATTTTATATGACAAATTTCAACCGAATGATGTAATGAACATCAACTATATTGAGATTATGCATTAAGACCATAAGATTTCCTATGATATTCCTATGTCTTTAAACACCATTTTATAGGAACCCAAAAAAACTAAAATGTCATATCAAACCTCACTTAAATTGTAAAATATCACAAATACAACTTTTTGAAATCGCGTCAAATGGATTTAAATGGCGGACAATAAAGGATCTGTCATAAATTTGTGACATATACATATATATATATATGCTATGAGTATTATTACACATATATATTTAATATTTTCAATTTAATTAAAAATGTAATATTTTTTATTTATTTCTTAGATTGTTTAAAACATGTGTGTTTGATTTTTATGGTTAATGTCAATGTAAGATTTAAATCGAGTAGTTTTAATATTATTTATTAATTGAATTAAGTGCGTAATGTATTTTATTGAGTCAAACTCATGTATAAATTTAGTTTTATAAACTACATTATTATATTAGTATGAATTTTGGTTTAATTTCAGGTTGACTATATCATTGTTTTATTCGCGTATATCACTTCACATACCTACCACAGTTTCATACAACGCCATTCTGTAGTTTGCTTTTTCGGTCCGTTCTCTTGCCTATTAAATTATATATTTAGAGCAACTGAAATTTGAAGTTATTAGTTACATCAAAAAAAATTTATCAGTTAACTCTTTCCGATTGGCTTGAGCGAATGAACGATCGACTAACGTTCTTCTAATGGGGTCAATATCATTTGCAAAAACTGATTTCAACCTGAGGCCGGCTCAGGACCAATGTTTTCCAATTCGTCTGTTCATATCTGCTATTAAGGAAATGTTCGATGTGTTTACGTGTTCTGAATATACGTCGTTTAACTTAACACTGTCCACATCGTTTTATCTGCAATAGGCTTTTTCTTTTGCCATCCATAAACTAATTTAATGATATTGTACACGGTAAGAAGTGTATGTCTCATTGTCTCAATTTCATTAAAAATATTACATAAAATGAATTTAAAACTGTCCAAGTCTATTCTCAAATGAAGAAGAAAGGAATTTAAATCTGACTTATACTTGGATGAAGTATAAGTCAGATTTAAATTCCTTTCTTCTTTATTCATTAAAAATAATCTTACGCTAAGTATAAAATATTCTTAAATCAATAACTATCACACTTAATTGAGAATATTTTGTACAGAATTTCAGAAAATCGAACATAACATTTGGTACGGTGGAACTTTTGTATATTTCACAACTGGTTTTTTTCGATCACTTAATTGAAGCACGCTGTTCAGCCAAATTTCGTAGTGTGTTCCGTAGTCAGTATCAGCAAAAAATACTTCTGTCGCATTTTTTGTGACACTATTTTTCAAAGTGAAAAAGCCGACGACGAGTATAACGAAACTCAATTATTATGAAAATACAGCAACGAATAGATCGAAGCAGATGGCATAACGAGATAAAACGTGGGGGTTGGTCGAACGGGATAGATGAGCATGTGTATAGATATATACGAGACGAGGCCAACAGGGCGCAACGAGAATGGCTGCAGCAAGTGCAGTAACGCGGTTTTGCGGAAAGCCGCAGGCAGTCTGGGCCCGACGGATCTCGAATAATCATTTGCAGCCCCGAATACATTACCTATGCTATTTATTTCGGTTTGTTAGAGTTTTGTTTCAACGATTTTGTAGATGTAGACGTTTACTAGCGACGAACAAAGCGATATCTTATTTAGAGAATTGGCTCCCGAATTGTCAGATTTCGTCTGGATTCCTTTTGAAATCCAATTTTTGTTATTCTTCATTCAAATGAAGTTATTGATTTTTGACATGAGAGTAATATTGCTTCATTAATGATCAAGCTGCAAATAAATCATCCGCGAAAGTGGACCGAGCGTGCCTGACACTGATACACCGAAGCGTAACCGACGACAACAAATTAGCTTGCCACTTGGATACCCCGCAAACCAGACTGTCGTCCAGGATTGATTTGGCATGGCCATTGACAAGCTTTTATGTAGCTCTTGCTACAGGACGAATTTTATCAATACATTAATCGCTGTTTATCTCGAATCATTGGCCTATG
Source organism: Gryon sp. ZL-2020 (assembly GCA_022817425.1). NCBI lineage: Eukaryota > Metazoa > Arthropoda > Insecta > Hymenoptera > Scelionidae > Gryon > Gryon sp. ZL-2020. Next base: position 3,803 of record JABFPJ010004589.1, on the reverse strand, counting down.
TATTCAGAGATGATATTTCATGAATGACGTTTTTGCCTATTTTTCTCATAACACCAATTTTGTAATCAAAATAACCATACATTGTCATTGTTGTTGGCACGATGTAAATCGATTTGTACATTACGCTGGTAATGTAAAGGAAGTCGTTATTTTATTGTCGCGACATGACTTATCTTTCGAGAATAGCTTTTAACTTCTTCGTGCTAATGGATCCGCCTTGTATCTCTGTCAGCGTTTCCATGACATTGACTTCCATTCTGAATTTATGACGCATTTTCATTGCTTACGTTTTCAACGCATTATTCCTTACATGTCAAAAACAGCAGTAAAAGATAATGAAAATTTTCAATTGAATTATCGTGTTACACAGTTTCATGGGAAATTATTAATCTTAATTACTAAACTAGTATTGATGGACAAAAGTCATACTAACATACATTGAAAGCATAAAATGGCTATTTATAGATTCAATTTTACTTAAGATATATTGGTCCTATACAATATTATTTCATTATTACAAAAATCTAGTTAGATTTAATTAATAAATTATTTAAAATTTACAAGACATTACTTAATTGCCTTAAATTTCTAAGTATTTATACTAATATATATAAAGTATTCATTTGAGACACAATTCTTACTGTTTTAAGTAAAAATTATATCTCAGTGTGTAAATAGTCCACACAAAATACTTATTATATACTATAAAATTTTAAGAAAATTGATCCAATACTTGTGTAATGAGATTAAAGGTAGACAAACAGATTCTCAGACAGGAAAATATAAATTTATATACCCAATGGGAAACTAACGTCTGGTCCAAGTCTGGCACAGTACTGGTCTAGTTGCAGAATGTGTTTCCAGTATCAAGCCTATTCTGAGCCGTACGTTAAATCTGGCATTTTCCCATAGTGTATTAGTAGGGAAAAGGCATATTTAAAATTTCATTATGTTCTTTTGCATAAGAATTTATAAAATAGACCCTTTTACGTAAGGAACAGCAATGCATTTTATACAAAATATAGCTGTAAAATAATGCAAATGTAAAATAAGGCAAATGGTTGACACTTAATTTTAACTTTGCAGGCCTAACTTTCTATTAAAAATTATTTAAAAAATAACCCATTAATAAGCGTATCAAAAGACTGACTGTTTAAATAAGCAACTCAGCTGTTTATAACAAATGAATGTGACATTTAATTTTCAGATAATTTTCTAATAAAAGGTTAGGCTTGTTATGATCAAAGTGCCCCAATCGTTTGCCATATTCTCTGTGTATATACAAAACATATTTTAAATGTGCGATTTTTTGTCGAAATAAATTTCATATATTTTTCATTTACATTTCATATTTTGCATCATATATTTCATATCGCACATTTAATTATAACTCTCACATTATAACTCCGCCAAAGTGTTTGATTAATAAACATTATTCTATAGTAAAAGTTAAAAGAATTGACCATTGCTGCATTAAGTGAGGGCAAAGACAAGAAAATAAGCATGACGCTCCTAAAAGTAGAAACGCATTTGAATTCTAGCCAGGACAAGGGCTCACTACGTGAAAGTAAAAGGTATTTTCCAATTAACGTTAAACAAATATCCATGCAAACGAGTACCGATGCAGTAAGAAAACAAGAGCAAAAAGAAAGAACGAGGAAAATGTAGAGACATGGTAGAGCCAGTTACAGAGAAAGACGTGTACGTCCATAATGAAAGTAATATTGGCAAAGTAGTGTTGGCATACAATAGTCAGACAATACATGTATTTCTTGCAGAATGAACAGATGAAACCGCACTTCACGATCACAATATCCGCATCTAATCAAGGAAAAGCGCCCACTCCATATATGAATGTGAAATTCAGTGAACGAAACGATTTTACTTTATTTTTATTCATTAGCAACAGTATTTAATTGTTGATGAAATACAAATAAAATTTAGTAATAGCCAACTAACTGAACGTAACTCTTCAATTAAGCGTGTTTGATTTGCCTTAATGACGGTAAAAAAATGCCTGATGCAAAAATTTGGTAAACTTTTTTCCAAGCGGTAGTTCAAATGAAACTCAGTGCTTTGATCACCTTTTGATAACAAGAGACGCGTACTATTGCAACCAATGAGAATGTCTTTTTGAATAGTAGGGAGCCCCAGCTGGGTACAGGGCAATCACTGTTTCCCAATAATCGAGTGGTGACTCTTGATCTCTCTGGGCCGATTACGCGTCGACACAACGCAATTGTCGATGGAGGGTATGAGAAACAATTGATCTCTCGTCGTCCCTTTCGAACGCTTTTTTCCTTTACACCATCACTAAATTCGTACAATTGTAATCACAAAAGAGCTGTTTAAGGGCAACTCGATCGACAATTTTGTCTTTTCGTTTAAAGTGAAATCAGCCATAAAATTCTGTCTATGTTGACATTTGTTGAGTAAATGTTTGCATTACTATTTATATACTGTTAAAAAATGTTAGTGAAATAGTTAAAATCATTTGATTACAAAATTCAATGAACATATTGCATTAGACTATTATTCATTCATAGTATTCCAATTACGAACCGATTTAAATTCGATATAAATCTAATATTTCTTCAAAATGAATACACCCGTATATATAAACTGAAACTGATCCTTGTCTTCTATATTCACAGCAATCTTTCGTCAAATTTCTTTTTCTTTCTCTCTCTCTCTCTCTCTCTTTCTCTCCCTCTCTCTCTCATTCTGTATCTTTCCCCTTCTGTCGTTTGCTCGCCGATTACCATACACACCACTGTGTTCCATGGCATGGCAAATTATTTGCTCCATCGGAGCATGAATTCCAAGCGTAATTACATTTCCCCTGATATTCAATTAGCATTACCTGTATAACCTAGCTTTTTGAATTTACTGAATAGAAAACTGAAAGCATATCTCGAGAGAAACTAGAAAAAATTGAGTTGAAGTACTACGCGATCAGTATATTTAGACTAAAAAGGAAATGACAGACATTTTTATTGTTTGTAACTGGCGAATGAAGATTCCCAATAATATTAAATTCTTCCTGTGGAAAAAAATAAAAAATTTCAATTTTTTTAGTACAGAAAGGATGTACCGACTTATATACTCACAAAAATGAAAGTATTAAATAAAAAAATTAACAGTATTTCTTAATATTTAATGGTTTAATTAATTTTTCAATTCAAGAAATATAATTATTCGTCTAAGAAATATATTTATTATATAATTAGCTGAAGCCCCGGCTACGCCCGGGTGAAACTCTGTGACCCCCTAGTTCCACCCGAGATACTATTTTCAAATTTGGACAAAACACGTGTATAACGACTATTAAGAATCAAGGTATGGCTACAACATGGTTACCTGGTCAGCGCCCGGTGGTACGCGTCAACCATTAGGTGGCTATATTTAGCCTTGATTGAGTTTTGCAGTGGAATACCATTATACGAAATTTCGGTCAGACCATATCAATGCTTGGCGTGACATAAGTGTAATAGCCGGTTTCGATAATTAGGATACCTTATTGGAACCATATTTAGCCTTAATAAGGACATCCGAAATAAAAAAAGCTTGATAAATATGGTCCTTATTGGGACCATATTTGGCCTTAAGAAAAACATATTTGGCCTTAATAAGGACACCTGAAACAGAAAAATTGACAAACATAGTCCTTATTGAGACTATATTTGGTCTTAATTGGACCATATTTGACCTTATTTTGAATATTGTCTGAAAAGCTCCTGAGAACCTACGCACAACCTCGAAAACAAACTCCAAACTTCCTGACAACCCCCCGCCAACCCCCG
>JABFPJ010004588.1:0-13522 GCA_022817425.1 Gryon sp. ZL-2020 | reverse complement strand
CTTCGTGGAAAAAGTAGAGGCGTTCTCACTCGTGAGCATGGCAACACTCGCTTCGCTCGTGTTGCCATCTCACTCGTGAGAACAAGCCTCTACTTTTCCCACTCAGTGAAGTAATATACTATTATTCCTCAACATCAAATGTATATATCGCAAAAATATTAAGCCGACGAATTAAGATAGATAAATATAACGAATTAAGAATCAAGGTATGGTTACGGCATGATTACCTGGTCAGCGCACGGTGGGACAATCCACGTTAACCATGACGTGGTTAAACTTTGCCTTGATTGGGTTTTGCAGTTGATATATATCATATATGATATGTATGTATGATATATATCATATCATTATACGAAATTTCGTTCAGGTCATATCAATGCCTGGCGTGACATAAGTGTTATAGCCGGATTCGATAATCAGAATGCCTTATTGGAACCATACTGGGGCTATATTTGACCTTCTTGTGACCATATTTGACCTTAATAAGTATACTTGAAATAAAAAAAACCGACAAACATGGTCCTTATGGGGACCGTATTTGGCCTTAATTGAACCATATTTGACCTTATTTTGAACATTGAGAACCTCTTGAGAACGTTTTCGCACAACCTCGACAACAAACTCCAGACCACTTCCTGACAACCTCCCGACAACTTCCTGAAAACTTCCTGAAAACTTCCTGAAAACTTCCTGAAAACTTCCTGAAAACTTCCTGAAACCTTCCTGGAAACTTCCGGAAAACCTCCGGACAATCTCCTGACAATCTCTTGACAACCCCTGACAACCCCCTGACTTTAGGGGAGGTTAACCTCCTGAAAACCTCCTGACAATCCCCTGACAATCTTCTGACATTCCCCTGACAATGCCCTGACAATGCCCTGACAATCCCCTAGCAATCCCCTGACAACCGCCTGACAACCGCCTGACAACCGCTTGACAACCGCTTGACAACAGCCTGACAACTGCCTGACAACCCCCTGACATCCGCCTAAGAGAGGGGGGGGTCGACAATCGAAAAAAAAATTTTTTTGTAACTCGGTCGCGAAAACAGCTACTTTTCAGACGTAAAACAGTCGCGAAAGTGATCGATTTCCCGACTGGTTTGCGTCCGGAAAGCAGCGTTTTCCCGTCCTCGTTACAAAAAATATCGTACGTTTCTTGGCAGGAAAGTAGTCCTTTTCCGTACCGAGTAAGTTGCACGAGGCGAAGCCGAGTGCCAACTTACGAGTCGTAACTAGTGACGTAATATACTATTTTCAAAAACTACTTTATTTATCGCAATTTTGTATAGCCTACGGCACTTTAGAGGATTTCAGCTAGTTCCTGTCAAAATTTGAGCAAAATCAGTTCGGTAGATTCTGCGTGATGCTCGAACAAACAAACATACTTTCATATTTATATATATTAGTTAGATACTATTTTGTATAAATAAAATAATTTACTTTTAACAGTTGACAGAGAAAGCGGGTTTTATAATGAGAGAATATGTCAAATACTCTTTATATGACCGTATTAGCACTAGACCATTTTTATCCAGCATCGAAAAGAAGTGGATAACATTTCAAGTTTTGTATGCACTCAACCAAGCGCACAAAGTATGTAATCACTTTTACACAAAATCTATGTAATTTTCATTAAAAGTGAAGCCGAAATAAATAAGTCTTTTCTTTTTAGTTCGGAGTATGTCATGGTGATATTAAATTAGAAAATATAATGATCACTAGTTGGAATTGGGTTTTACTGACTGATTTTGCTAGTTTTAAACCCACTTACTTACCGGAAGATAATCCTGCGGATTTTTCATATTTTTTTGATACTTCCAGACGAAGGTAATCTTACAAAATTTATTATTATTGTTATTTATAATTGGTACTGAAATGTATGTATTTATTTACAGAACATGTTACATTGCTCCCGAGCGTTTTGTTAAAACTTTATCTTCAGAAGCAAGTAACACTGTATTACTTCCAGAGCACGAGCTTAAAACCGGTGATTTAAATCCAATGATGGACATTTTTTCCGCAGGTTGTGCCCTAATAGAACTTTATAATGAGGGTCATCTTCCCTTCGACTTTTCCCAACTTTTAGGTAAACTTATTATATAATCACGTTAAACTTAAAATTTTAAACATTAAACAATTAAAAAAGAATCAATAATAAAATCTGTATATAATCAATTAAGTTATTATATAATATTCAATATAAAAGGCGTAATTTAATATTAATATTTATTATTGCTTTATTGTCTGTTTTAGCTTATAGAAACAGTGAATATTCAGCAAACAAACATTTGGACAAAATTGAAGATGAAGGTATTCGTGAACTATTGTCTTCGATGATCGAAAAAAATCCTGCCAATAGAAAGTCAGCAGAAACGTATTTGTCGCAAGCGCAGGGCAAAGTTTTTCCCGAATACTTTTATTCATTTTTGCAGCCTTATATGATTATATTCTCAACTGCGCCAATATTGTCGCCAGATGAAAAAATAAGTCGCATTAAAAAGGATATCAGTCACATTATAAGTAATCTGAAGACGGAAGAGCAGCAATACAAAAATGGTTCTAACATGAAAACAATCAAAGAAGACAATATTGTTGTCGATGTAGAAAGTAGTTATGAAAAGATAGATATCATGGAAAAGAAAGAAGAAGCGGAAAAGAAGGAGGAAGATGAGGATTCGTGTGAAAAGCAAAAAAATGATACGCATAAAACGAAGAAAGATGTCGTTGAAGGATTGGTTATTATCACTCAGCTGGTAATATCTTGTATCCGAGGCTTGCATCATTCGCAGTCGAAACTTCAAAGCTTAGAGATTCTCTTAGAATTAGCTGAAAATACTTCGGACGAAACCATTTTGGATAGAATTTTACCTTATATCGTTAGTATTAATAACTCATTTAGCAACGATTAATGAAAAGAATACAAAAATATGATAATAGTACACGCCTCTCAGCGACTCACATTTCTTATTTTTTTCTACTGTTTTGGAGATTACTCGCTTTTATCACTTTTTAAATATAAGACTCACTTTTGTTACTACTTCATTGGTTTTTGTAAAAATTTGTATTAGTTTTTGCAAAAAATAAACACATCTTTTGCATATACTATGGCTGTCAGGGATTGTTTTAAATCAGAATTATCAGATGTTATTTTATGTGCTCAATATTTGCTCACTATTTTCAATAATTAATACTCACCATTTTTATTTTTGTTCTGAAAATCTCTGAGAGGTCTGTCATAATTAAAGCGCCGTCATTTTCAGTTTCATTTAGTTCACGATCCAGCGCCGCGAGTACGAGTTTCCGCAATTCATACATTGACCAAATGTTTGTATCTGGTAAAAACCATTCCACCGTCCGATGTAAATATTTTTCCCGAGTACATTCTTCCTGGTCTGTCCCACATAACTCAAGACGAGGCTGTCATTGTTCGAGCAGCTTATGCAGAGAACATCGCACATTTGGCTCACATTGCCCTTCGTTATCTTGAAAATTCTCACCTATCAAAGGCAGAGAACAGAGAAGGCTCTCGACAGAGCTATGACAACGAATTACAAACTTTACATGAAATGGTAATTCAAAAATACAATTAAAAAAATCAATATATATTTTATTATAGGATCTTACAAATATACTTTCTTTTTTTTAAGGTCCAACAATCTGTTTCAACATTATTAGCAGATCAGAATAACCTAGTGAAGCAAACGTTAATGGAAAATGGGATCACAAAGTTGTGTGTATTTTTTGGCAAACAAAAAGCCAACGATGTTTTGCTCAGTCACATAATAACGTTTTTAAATGACAAGGAAGATAAGCAATTGCGTGGCTCCTTCTTCGAATGCATTGTTGGTGTGGCGGCTTACGTTGGATGGCATAGCAGTCCAATTTTAATGCCACTTTTACAGCAAGGACTCACGGATCCCGAAGAATTTGTTACTACGAAAGCAATTAATGCAATGGCTATGTTAACTGAACTTGGACTTTTACACAAGTCTGCTTTATATTTACTTCTCATTGAAACAATCGTATTTCTGGTAATTAAAGTTAATCATTAATAATTTTGCATAATTTTTCATTTTCTTAAAGACAATTAAAAAATGATTTTTTTCAGGTGCATTCTAATCTATGGATTCGACATGCAACGGTGGGATTTGTATCCGCCGCTGCAAAAGCTTTAAATATAGTTGACGTGCAATGCAAACTGCAGCCAATGATACAGCCATATTTAAGACATCCGCTAATCCAACTGGAAAAGGACATTTTACTTTTAGAAGCATTAGTTCCCGCGATGCCTCGTGTTGTCTACGATTCTGTCGTGAAATACAACAACATTGAAGAACTCTTTCACGTTTTTGAACAACGAAAAATTGCTCGAGCTAAAGCCATTAGTGGCGTAGTTTATCGTTATGACAATCAAATGAGCGTGTCTTTGAAAAATGTAAATCGTTTTGTTTTACAATTTGCTATTCAAATGTTATTTCAAAAATTGAATATATCAAATTTTATCGGAAAAATTAGATTATCAACTTTTGACAACTGAGAATCGATTTTAGACATTTTATTTTTTCTATCATTTTATCGTGAAAATTATTTAGTTTTTATATTGTGAAAAAATATTTAGTTTTGCGTGTATTACAAAATGCTTAATTTTCTATAGTATAAAATGAAAAGTTCTTAATTTAATCTTAATATTACATAATTGTAACAATACGTTGAACTTAAACAATTGAACATCATTTGCAGCTTTTCCGACGACTGAATTCCGAATTGATGACCGAAACGACGGAAGAACAATTGTTGGCAATGAAATCGCACTTGATTAAAATCAATAAATATCGTTTGTCGACGGAAGCGAAGCTGGCGAATTCAAAAGCCGTGGATGGGAAGTTGGACTTGAGCTGGATGAAAAATAGGATAAGTCATCACGTGGTTGTTTTGTATCCAGCGACCAAAGCCGATGTCGCATTGCCCGCTTACAAAAAGTTCGATCGAAGAACTTCCGATGGAAATTCCACACATGCATCGATGAATCAAGAGTGGCGAACAATGTTTGCCGCACAGGATAATGTTCAAGTATTTTATCTTTTCGCTTCTAAAAGTGTTTTCACATTGTTTTGCCGGCAGTTTTTCCTGCGGCTATAATCAAACAATTTCACACTTTTTTTTACTTTGTTCTTTAATGAAATAATGTTACAATATATATTTAATAGAAAATGGATTTTTTTATATTGTTGTATACTGTTTCTGATATTTGTTCTATTTTTACATTTCAGCATCACTCTAGTTCAAAAGCATCGGAAATGAGTGGTAGTGCGACAAGCACAAATCCAAGCACACAAGGGGCTGACATACATCTGTCACCCCGACACAGTTTGACAGATATAACAAATATAAATGACCATTCATTACATGAAAGATCTTATATACAATGTAAGAAGTAAATGCATATTGGATAACGTAGACTTATATTTCTTGTTTTAAGATGTCAATTACGTTTTTATTTTCTTGTATTTTTTAAAGTTTAATAATTTATTTTAACAAATAATTAAAATGTTTCTTTTGAAATAAACATTAAATATGAAACATTTTCTTGATAAAACTGAGAATAATAAGGTTTTGCCTTTTTAAACATAAATGAACTTTTGTTTTCTGTTAAGATTAATAATAATAATTGAAGATTAATAAGCTGTAATTAAAATCATATTAAAGAAAAGAATAGGAAAAAGCTTATAATTCCATTTAAAAAGATTGCATTAAAAGCAAAATTATGTTTTTATTGTGTTGCTTTGAAATATATATTTTAATATTAAAAAAGCTTTAAAAAGTAGGTTTCATTTTAATTATACAAACTGAATACAATTTTCAGATAGGTGTGCTCCATGTCGACTAGAATTACGACAATTGACCTATCGAAAACAAGAACAACATGCAGCTGCTCTTCGAGCGTTACATTGGGCTGATAATATTCCCTGGCAAACAGGTACACATGGTAATTCATCAATTATTTTATTATTATACAACAAATCTTAAAATGCATACTAGTTTTTTATTTACATTATTTTTTTACATAGAAAATAAAAAAGAATAAATTTAATTTCACTTTTATTTAAATTACAATTTATTTAGTATAAATTTAATAAACAGGCTCAAGAGTTTTGCCAAGTGGATGGAGACCGCGAGGTGTTCTGATGGCTTATTTACATGAACACAGAGCTGCTGTTAATCGATTGGTTTCCATACCCGACACCAGCTTGTTCGCCAGCAGCTCTGCTGACGGTTGCGTGAGAATATGGGATGCAAGTAAAATGGAGGGTCGAAACATCGCCAATCGTTCGAGGTTTCAATTTTAATCACAAATCAAATTTCATTTAATATTAAAAATGACTTAAATTTATCTGTGGCTGATAGGACAAAGCATTTAGCTTCATTTTTAAAACATTGAGATTTGATTATGTTTTATATTTTTTGTTACTCTTGTATATGTACTTCAAAGCACATTGCAAAAGGTATTTTTATTGATAAAACCAGACAACTTCATTAGTTTTCGGATAAAACAATAAAGTCCATATCTTTAACGAAAAAAAACATTATTTTATGTACAGTAAATTGCACTTTAAATGCAACATAGTTATATATCATCGTATCTAACGATTAAAGTCCTATATCTTTGCATCGTTGTAACACGTCCTACTTTTTATATAAAAAGATATAGCAAATATAAAAGGACATAATCCTTTTTTCAACGCTGCAACAACATAGGATTTTATTCGATATCATCTCAGTCATACAAAAAAAAATACTACTAATGTTAATTGTAAAAGTTACTAATATTTTTTTATTGAAATTAGAATATCATTTTTTTACTTTTATTATTAATTCTATATCGACGCTTCTTACGTAACATTTCAATTTTTTTATACAATAGGATACATGTCCTATATTTTTAACAAAAAATGTATCCTTTTGCAAAAAAAAAAACCTTTTATGTAAGAAACGTCGATATGATAATTTCGTAAATCAGTAGATGAAGCATTTATTTTAATCCTATGATACCTATGGAATCACATGAAGTAAGTCTTCATGTGATTCCATATATTGGTATATACATGAATCTATACATCCTACTAATATATGAAAATGAAACTATCTTTGTTTATTTGTTTGTTTGTTGGTTTTTTGAGAATCACGCAAAATCTACCGAACCAATTTTAACGAAATTTTTTGGAAAAGTAGCTTTTTTCATTCGAGCGGTAAAAGTAGTTACTTTTAGCCACAGATAAGTATTTAACAATTTGTATTACATTTGCATTATTTATTTTAGACAAACATACGTGCATAGAGGAGGACCTTTAATTGGATTGGCCGTTTGTGATCAAGGACAGTCACTGGCAAGTTCAGCCAGTCAGTCTGGTACAGTTTTTGTACTGAGAATTGAATCCAGCAAATTAAGTGTAACTGACACGAAGCAATTGGACGTTCAGGTAGAGTTCAATATTTATGCTTAAAAATGACTTAAATGATTTAAAAAAAATGACTTAAAAATAACCTAACTTCTTTTATGAAACCAAACCATTTTTTTATTTTTAAAAAGGTCAAAAAGTAAAAACTTGTATTATAACATCATATTATAGTAGAGGAAACAAAGTAATTTCTAAAGAAAAAATCACCATAACAGTTTCCTCAAAATAAATAGTTATTTAAGAAATTATTTAAAAGAAATATTACTCGAAGTACTGAGAAAATAATATTACAAAATGTACGTCTTATAAAGTAAAAGTTACTTTATATATTTTATTTTATGTAACAACATTACATAATACAAAAAATGTAAAAACTTTATAAAATTCAGCTAAGTTATTTTTTCAATTGAACCATAACATACGTAATGAATATTTTACATACAAAAATATCCCAAAACCAAAAAATCCCATACCAAAAAAGCCAAATACCAAAAAAACCCAAACTAAAAAATCGCATACCAAAAAACCCTAATATCAACAATTGATGGATAGTTGTCTATGCTTTGCTTTGATGATGAATTTGATATTGGTTTTTAGTTTGCAACAAGTTTTATACATGCGACCAAGATGCCTCTGCAATTTGTAATTAATCAGAAAGACAACAAAAACTTGTTACGCAATAATTATTTGTAATCAGTATTACAAATCAAGTACGAAAATTCATTGTCGGTGTGTGAAATATGTGAAAGAAAGTTGTCTTGGGATAATGATAAGAATTATTATCCGAGAAGAATGATAAGATACTTATCATTCTTCTCTTCTCTTCCCTATTTTTACCTATTTAGTTTTTCAGTTAATTAATGTTCACATATATATACTATTTAGGTATTATATGAAAAGAAGCCAGTCAATCTAAGATCGAGTCCAAAAAAATCGTATCAGGGATTCACAAAAGAGCAAAATAGACCCTAGTTACATTATTCGTGTGCTTTTTTCGTTATTATTTTTATTATGTGAATTTTACCAATATTCAAAACAATAAGTAATATCATTATGTTTAAAGGATTTTCTTAATTTGATATATTTTGGTTTTTTTGGTATTGAGTTTTATTTGTTTTGGTTTTTTTGGTATTGGGTTTTATTGTTTGGGTTATTTTTGTATGGGTTTTTTGGGGGGGGGGAGGGGGGGGTTTCTTTTGTCGATCACCGAATATTTTCGCTAAAAATAAATATTAAAATATATTTTAACAAACTCACAAAAATTATAAAACTTAGAATTTTGTTTTTGAGTTAAATATAGAGTTTTGATTTGCCATGAATTAGTATCAAACATGTATAAATTACAAAATAATCCATAATACATATTATGTAGTCATTAGGGTCATTAAGATTAGTCATATTTTACTCAACAATAAAATCATAAACAAATATATTCTTTTAGGAAGAAGGATACGCAGTAGATTTACAGTACTTAGATTCCGGTTCGCAGTCTGTTCTCGTTTATGCGACTTTGTATGGATCATTGGTTGGTTGGGATTTGCGATGCCAAGGGACGGCTTGGCGATTGGATAATGATCTGAAGTATGGTGTTATTACGTCATTTTGTGTGAATAACTATCAACAGTGGCTAACACTAGGCACATGCTCTGGTGCACATATCTGTTGGGACTTAAGATTTCAACTGCCAATCAGTACAATCAAACATCCGACGGGTATGTTTACTTAATGATATATGTATTTTACTTGAATATATAATCATCATTTAACTTGTACTTGAATTTCGAAAGGGTCAAGAGTGCGTAAAGTAATAACTCATCCGACGGAAAATTCTTGGATTGTGTCGGCCGTTCAAGGTAACAATGAAATTTCAATGTGGAATCTTGAAACTGGTTTTCGTCAAATGGTTTTGTGGGCGTCAAGTGCTCCTCCGTTAACTCACACTCAGCGAGGACACAGTGTTTGTTCCGTATACTCCGGCTGTAGGGACAGCTCTGGCTTCCTATTGGCTAGTGGAACTGATATGAGATTGCGATTTTGGGATCTTGCCGCTCCAATTGAATCTTACGTTGTTCTTCCGGCAGCCAATGATACGATTCTCCCCAGTTCTTTGTTTTATGAGTACGATTTGTTTTTACATTTCTTGAAATTGCAACACTAAAAAAACTGGTTTTAACTTGTTTGAATATATTTCAATATTAAACAAATTCGAAATATTCAGCTTGTTCAAGTTTTAAACAGATTTTAAATGTTTGAATATGTAACACTTATACTGTGAACAGGTATAAGTGTTATATATTAACATTTGTGACATACGGTTAATATATATATATATATCAAACCATTTTCAAACATTTTCAAACATGTCCGAACTTGTTACATAGTTCAAACTTATTAGATTAAAACCCGACCAAACATAATCAAACAACTTAAACTTGTTAGAACAATTTAAACTTGTTAGAATGTATCAAAAATGTTCTGGTATTGACAAATTCCAAACATGTTTAAACTATTCCAAACATAATCAAACTGATTTTGACAAATTTAAACGTACATTTGCAGGCAAAGACTCATAGATGGCACAAACGTAGTAACCGAAGTTTTATCTGGCGGACAAAATGTGGGATTATCTGGTGCAAGTTCAAAAATGAAACCATCGATGGAAGAAGGTGGACAAGGTCCCGATACACCGCCACCAGGACATCATGACACCATCTCTGCTGTTTCTATGTCCAACACGTGTATTTTAACTGGAAGCACTGATGGGCTTATTCAAGTTTGGAAGTGATTCACACTTCTTCCGCTGTTAATTCGATATCAAGTATTTATATAACATAAACAGTTAAACTTTGATGTAAAAAACAAAAAGTGTACATAATTCATGAAATGCAATTTATTGCATTACAGCTAAAATGTTTAAATTATACACATGTTGCTTGCAAAGTGTATATATAAATACTTGGTTTCTCCTATTGAAGACTTTATCAATTACACTAGAACTTGTGAGGAGTCCTACTTTTTTCTTAAATCTCAGAAGTCCTGTGTTTCTATTCTTTTTCTACTCATACTCTTATTTGATAGACAAAAAACGGAAATACAGGACTTCTCACAAGTTCTACTGTATGTTACTGTTTCTTTTATTTTTCTCTTAAATAAGCTAGGTATTTATTATTTTAAATAAATTAATTAAATTGCCAATTGTTTGAACATTTGAAAATGTATAAAGTAATTTTTATACACGTGTAAATAATATTGTTTGCAATTTGCTTATTCTTTTTAATTACATATTTTTTATATAAATGCTCGAATGATTACGGTTTTTTATTATTAAATGCTAGTGAAATTATTATTTCGTTATTGTTACAGGAGAGATATGACTTAGATTAAACGTATAAAAAAGTCTTATTTAAAACAAAATTTTTAGTCATCATTCGAGAATTCATACAAAATATAAAATGATAATAAGAGGAATTTGTCAAATTTCATTTCATAAATAACTTTTCATTGAATTTCAAGCTTTGCAATTATTCATTGTAAGTATAGACATTATATTTTCTATAAAATAAGTTTTTATATTTGAAAATACATTTTTAGATATGTGTACAAAAGATACAAGAAAAAACACTGTGATCCAAAATTGTAAATACAATTGTGAATATATACATATATAATATTGTATTTATGTAGATATAATATAGATATAATATAGACTAAATATGTACATACAAAGATCAGAAATATCTCTTAAGATTAACAGTGTATTTAAACAATCAAATGCGTTACCGACATGTATACACATTATTTTTAATAATTATCATACGACATATATGCAATAAAAGATAATTTAGACAAACAGAAAGAACAGACACAATTATTTATATACTACAATAATCAGTCGGTTATATATTTTGTAACAAAAAATCATTTACATTATAGATTGTTCTTTCTTGAATTATATTTAAATAAAGCTATAGAGAAATAACTTTATTAATAACTGATTTATTAATAACAAAAATAATTTACTTTATATTTATTATTATTATTATTATTATTATTTTAATCGATAAAAAGCGAGCAAAAAAATTGTGCTGAAGCAAAATTCTAACACGCAACTATTTTTTAATTAGACAAAATGACATATAATTAGACAATTAAAGAGTTCATTAAAATGTTTATCACGAAATATTGTCAAATTAAACGCAAAAATGTACATTAGTGTAATGAAAATGGCTCTGTATTATTCGAAGCATCCTCGAGGTAAACGAGAACGGAAAATAGAAAAAAAGTCCATTTCAATCTCCAAGCGTTACCAAGGACAAGCGGGTCCTCGTGCTGGAAAAGCATAGCTGTCGGGATTTATAACTCGGCATATTTCCTTCCAACGCTCTTTGCCGCCCTTGTTTTGACGCCGCTGCGGCTGCAATTGCTCATAATTCCGATAATTTAACGACCTCGGCGCATTTTCTCGTGTAATTTGCATTTCCAAAATTCGATCCAGCCAAGGACCACCGATAACCATCCCAATAGTAAGCAAAATTACAAATAGAATTTTCATCGTCGGAATCTGTTGACAAAGTTTTATTATTAATTTGCGTTTTTATTGTTACAAATGAAAGATTAAAAATATTAATACAGTATAAATGAATGATGTATATATAATAATTAAAAAAGGTATTATTATTATTATATATATATATAAAATGTTGAACATTAAAAAATGTATTTAAATTCGTAGGTAAATTTAACTACACTTCGATAAATTGTGTTAATGTAAATTGTAGTGAAATTTACAACAATTATTTTTCTGGTTTAAATGACTGTTTTCACGCAGAAACACAATTTAAAAAATTTAAACTGTGTTTTTTTAATTAAATTTGATAATTTTATTTTAAGTGATTTTATTTTGAATTTGATGTTTTTCCAAATCTTGAAAAAATTGCTTCTAAATTAAAATTTATATAATGTAAAATTTGTCTTATTATACTTATTAATTGCATAAAAATCAATAAACTGACATTTTTTTAATTTCCTTAAAAAATTACATTTTTCATATTCATTTTGTATTTTTACATACAAATAAACAATTAAAAATATATAAATTAAGTGCAAAAATAACATTTTAAACAAAAGTAAAATTGTTAATGGAAAAACACTATGGAATATTTAAAAATCAAAATGAAATTCTTAAATAAAAAAAAGAAGAAAAATAATTCAAAATAAAAATCAAAATGCATTAAAAAATGAAATTAGGTAAAGTAAATTTCAAAATCAAATTGCAGAATGATATAAATAAATAAGTAATAAAACATGTTTAAACAAAAAAAGAAAAAACAAATGCTAAAAATGAAACTAAAAAGTACTTACCTTGTGTCAAAATGCGTGAAGTCCACGAAACAATTACTTTCGAATTGAACACTTTCTGAGCACTTAACAAATTGCACGTAACATTTAAGACAAATTTACGCTTGATTAGTCAACAGGTTGTCGTTGACTTTGCAAAACACAATTGAAATCGTAAAAACACCTCATCCCATGTCCAAAAAAGATCAACAACAAATACTCTGATCAAACTAACAAAAACAATTTGCTTTAGTTATTGTTATATTTCTTATAAATCTTCAATTTGTATTTGATTTGACTTGCAGATGGCAAACTCAACTTCTGAAGCGTACTTCGAGAATGCGAACATTTTGATTCGCAAGAGCTGATATATATGTCTTTTCCCTCCCCTTTTAACAAAATTGCTACAAAAAGTTGCCTTTTTTCTTTCTTTTAATTTATTATTTTTATATATGAACATACAAAACCGACATAAACATATTTTGCATTTTCGGCGTTGATTAATGAATAATTTGATTAATTGGCGCTTCATCAAATTCATCATTTGATATCTTAATTGCGTCAACGTTTTTGCTCTTGACCATGAAGCTCCGTTTCGGAGTCGGTTTGTACTTGAAATTGTCAGCGAGAGAAAAGAAATGAAAGATTAGCAAATTTATTATTCATGATTTGAAGATTTGATATTTAGTTCATTTTTTTTTTTTTTTTTTTTTTTTTTCTCATAAG
>JABFPJ010004587.1:0-13523 GCA_022817425.1 Gryon sp. ZL-2020 | reverse complement strand
TAAAACTTAAAAAAAAAATTTTTTTGATTAAAATATGATCAAATTTTTTTTCTCTCGGGAACTTTCATTTTTACTGTTTTTTACAGCAAAATTGATGATTTTTTGCCGATGGATTCAGAATGCTATTAAAAAGAGTAAAAATTCAAGATCTATGATTGTCAGTGTATGATGCTTGAATAATATATTGTTTACATGTTTTATATATGGACAATTTATGGTTCATATGTGATTAATATATGGTCCTTATGTGGTCAATATGTTATCAATATATGGTTACTATATCATCCATATATGAGTCATGTATATGACCATCCATATATGACCCATATATGATTAGTATTTGGGCGATATATGGTCAATACATAGCTAATATATAGTCAGTATATGATTTCTTGGATAATATGTTGTTTATATATGCATTATATATGGTCCATATACGTTCGTTATATGATCAATATATGATCCATATATGGTCCATATATGGTCAATATATGATTTTTTTTAAACTATATTGTTGATACATCTTTTATATATGGACAATATATGACCATTTACTAGGAAGACTGTTTGAATGTTTAATTAAAAAATGAATAAATCTTTTCTACTCGGCACATCCGCCTTCTTCATAAGTCCCAGAAGTAGGGGAATAAACGAGCAAAGGAGGATTGAAGATAGATGCACAGAGTAAAGGCAGCAGAGTCGCACGTGCGTTAGAACGATCGGAATCTGCGACAAGAGGAGACGCGATTTCCTTATCGACCGCAAAGAATGGCGGCATTTTATCCTTCGAGTATGAGCGCACAATGGTGCCCCGCCATTTCCACGAGTAAATCGCGTTTACATATGCATACAAAAGCCCCGCGTGCTTGCCGCGCGACAATGCCGACGCTACATGCGTGGCGCGTTAGCCATGAGACATCGATTTGTGAAAATATAATGCCATTCATGTCCATAGAAGTATCGCGAGTTTGCAGCCTCAACGGCGTTCTAAATACGATTTCTTATAAACCAAATCCCCTTTTACCCACGGACAGTGCCATTTATGTAAGAAAGTTGGCTCCGATGGTTCACAGATACATCGTAATTTTTGTACATTTATAATTTGTTAGCTGCACAAGCATTGTATTCGTGAAATGGCCGCCGCTCGACGTTGTTGCTTTACAATGAGCAAATTTTGAAATTAAGATTTAACCGTTTTTTCTATCTTACATTTTGTTCAAACCTTTCGTTGGGAAAGTTCGCGTTTTCGCAAACTAACAATAGCCAATGTCAAATTTATTTATGATAAATATAGTTGTAATCATAAATCAACATTATATGTTGATTCGATTTCACTCATTTGGCTGGAGTAACCAAATCCATTATATTACCGTTATGTTAACACATGTAGTTGATTCAAATTGTGCCTTTTCAAAAGGAAATAAAGAATGGAAGACATAATAGAAAGAGGATTCGAGGAGGGTTAGTCTATTATGCCAAGTCATAAGTTCTCAAATGTTCAATTACAAGCGATATCATTTTGGTAAATATATAAAAAAGAAACAAAAAATACTTCGAAATGCGAAAACACGCAGAGTCTAGGTGGCAGATGAAAGCGCGGGTGATACGTGACACCATGCAGAGCACCCCTGGATGCCACTTTAATATAACAACATTGAAAAGAAAGAAGAACAGAAAAAAGCACGAAACACATTTCGACAAACCGTAGGGTTTCACTGTTAAATTTCAAAAGTGGATAAGTAATGATGCGGTTGTAATTATGACCAATTTTTTAACACCCACGCACAATGTTGTTTAATTTATACGTGTGGAAATGCTTTACCAGTCATATTTAATGATGAGACTTTGTCTTGTGATTGTAATGTCCGGTGTAATGTTGCAGCAAGACAAGTGTAATTGTCTTAAATCTGATAATTAAAGTTTTTATTGTTATTTTTTCATTGAGGAATTGTTACAAAAAGAAAGTGCGGTTTGGCCATACCGGGCCCTGATAAGGAAACCTGTTCATTGCAGTTCATTATGTTGGGTTCTGATCGGGACCTGACAAGGTTACCTTTTTGTCTAAAAAAAGACATTTTTATAGGATTTGGAGTCATGTGTTATTCGTTCATTATCCTTGTGTTATTCGTGATATGGCAGCCAGCCTTGGCCCTGATCGGGTTCTGAAACAGAATGCTATTATATAGAATTCCCTAACAACATTACACCCATGTTGCATCCTGATTAGGAAATCCCTAGGATTTCCTAATCATGGTAAGCCATTTTGATGAAAGTCAAAAATGGAATCCAGATTAGACCCTAGGCAATAGCCAGAGAGACGCACTATGTCAGTGCCAAACTTGAAAAGAAACAAGACTCTAGCTAGGGCCATGCAGGGAAGAATATTAATAGAGGATGCCCGGTTAAAACCTGGCCAGAGATAGGTTTATGTTAAGATATGCCCGGTTGAATTACTACTTCGGACAGTTATAACTTCAATCTCGGCGTGATTACAACATGGTTACCGTGGCAGGGCCTAATGACTCCACGTATGTATTACTCAAGAAATGGTAGCCAGCCTTGGCCCTGATCGGGTTCGAGAACGGATTCCATTATATAGAATTCCCTAACCCAAGTTGAACTCCGATCAGAAAATCGGTTTACAAAACTTAAAAAGAAACAGGGCTCTAGCCAGGGCCATGTAGGGAAGAATATTGATAAAGGATTCCCGGTTAAAACTTGGCCAGAGATATGTCATGGCATGCCTGGTTCAATTTCTTCTTCTATCCCTAGTAGAATTTTGAATTTGGCTGAATTTGGGGCCATCTTGGGCATACCCTGTTCCAAGATTGAACCAACATTGGCCCTATGTGAGATTTTTAAGGGACCCGCATTAGATTATAATGCTTACCTACAAATTACCTAGTGAGGTATTCCCAATATGGGCCTAACGAGGCCTTCCTAGTATTGCATATTTGATAAAATCCAATATTGAGCCTCGATATGGACCTGCTTTGGCCTCGATATCGCCCTATTTGGGCTTCGATAAGGTCCTATTTGGGCCTTGATATGGCCATGTTTGGGCCACGATATGGCCCCGATTGAGCCTCGATATGGCCCTGTTTAAGCCAAAATAGAATTTCATCAAGTATCCCATATATTTGATGAAATCCATTGTTGGCCTAATTAAGCCTCAGTAGGCACACATTATTGGGCTTAAATATGGCCATGGTTAGGCCTTACATTGGCCCTTTTCTCCAACCTTGCAACAAATTATTGGGTCTGCTTTTAAACTAGGTAAGCTTTTTTCAATTTCTACTAGGGATGTTAAGGTACTACTTTTCATCAAAACTTCCTTCAGAAAATTATAACCTAAAAAGCCAGCTTTTCCTGTTGCTTCACCGAAACTAGTTGCTACTACTACAAAGAACAATTGCAATTTGCAAAATAGTTGGGCAATTTCGTTCGAAAATTGATTTCGATCAAACAGCTTTTGTCAGCTGCTTTTATTAGCGTAGCTTGTCTGCATACGCGTGGCCAGTTGTGTGTCTCGAAGGTGGATCTCGGTGTTGAAAGAAAAGGCGGAGTTCTGATGCAGTGTGGCCCTATGACGTCAAAATGTTAAGTGTATCGTAGCCGGAGGTGCGCGTCAGGTTGGGCCTTCTCTTGTTCGGTTTCCCACGGACTTTGGGTGCCTTCTATTATATCACTCGATCAACAATAAAATGCATCGAAACATCGTCCCTCTTTGCTCTCGTTGTACTTCAGCTCTGCGCTATCCTTTTCTATATCTTTGCAACAGCGACTTTGGCGCACCTGCGAGTTGCAGCTTGCCCGGATCTTCGACTACTTTCTTGCGTATACGCAATATTACACCAGGGTGCAACTTATATCCGCGAAAACACACAACAAATGCAACAAACCGGGCGGGAACCTGTTTGCAGCGTCACTTAGATTACAACGCCCGATATAAATTGCGCCGTGTAAGCTCGTGTAGTGGCGTTATCGCGGATAACAGTTCGAGTAAGATGTTTGCCCAAGAAATCCGCTAGGTCGACGCAGGTTCTGCAAATACACACTCACAATTGCCCCAGATTTACATTCACGGTCCAACCCTCAACTTAATTTATTTGCACATAGTTTTATATTTGAAGATCTTCTTAATATATGTGTGTTTAATATTCCAGCAAACAATCTAGGAGAAAAGCTCACTTATATTTTTAAATTATTGGAGATTAGTGATGGAATGTAATATAAAAGCTTTTGTAGTTTAACGGACAACATTTTAACTGTTTAAATTACCATTGTAAAAAGGATCATATGTTGTTTATATATACGTAAAATACATATTAATAATATATCATTAGAAGAAATAGAAAGAAATCATATATGCATCACAGATAACAATATATATTGACTATATAGAGACCATATATTGACCATATCTTGACCATATATTGTCTATATATCAAACATATAGAAAATATATTATTCAAGAAATCATATATTTATTAATCATATATTAACCAAATATTGATAGTATATTGACAGATATGAACCATATATTGATCATATATGGTCCATATATAAAACATATATTAACAATATATTTATGTATTATTCAAAAAATCATATTTTTATCTTATATTAACCATATATTGAATTATTATTAGCATATATGGATCTTATGTAGACCATATATTGATCATATATGGACCATATATATTGTCCATATATAAAACATAAACAATATCATATTCAAGAAATCATATATTGACCATATATTGACTATATATTTACTATATATGAACCATATATTAATTATTTATTGATCATACATATATTTATTTTTATGAAGTGCTGATACGTTATCAATATATGGTCCATATATAAGAAATATATATGGTGAATATAGTACCATATATTAAAAAATATAATTGGCTAAAAATAATATATTCGTAATATATTAAGAATATATGGATAATATATGATCCTTCTAATAAGAGTACTGGTTAAATTGTATGGTGTAAGTTAAAACCTAAAATACACAGTAAAAGTGTCTTGATATTTTTACAATATTGCGTAAAAGAATTATTGTTTAACAAATGTAAATTTTACATCGACTCGTTTAGAAAAATCCAATATATTCATTCTAATATGAAATGTTCGCACTAAGAACTAGAAATTTCGCACTGCGTATTATAAAATAAATTGAGTTATCCGGGGACCTACATCTGGGACAGTGAAATTGAACTTTTTTTTGCTCAAAATAAACTGGTACTTTGTCATTTATCACTGCCTTTACTTCAAGCTCAAATTCCAATGTAAATACGGTTATGTTCAATAACATGCGATTACGATAACACAAATACAAAGGAAAACGGTCATGAAGAGTCTTTAGAAAATAACGTTGCAAAAACGTGTACTCGACACGCGATGTCTTTAAGTTGGCCAAAATTGCATGTTCCTATATTTTATTCAACGAACTTAACCAAATATATTTAAGAGTTCATCGTTATCAATGAAAATGAAATAATACAAGAATCAACAACAAAAAATTTTTATTATTTCAAAAATTTAAAAATTACACCTTTTATTTATGATATATTTTTAAAAATAACACATTTTTTTATATAATTTTATATATATCTATATATATACACATATATATATTTTTTTTTTCTTTCAACATCAGCTAGTCATGTTTTCTCAATCTAAAGTTAGCTTATTTTACAATATATTTTATAACAAGTAAGGAAACAAAAATCGGGTCAAAAACATCGGCACGAATTTAAATAATGACCAAGCGGAGTATTTTTTTGGGACAGCTTCACATTATGTAAACCAGTTTTACGGCTTACGCGCATCTCTTTGGGATCCAACACACGCGGTACCGCGGTGTTAAAAGCCGATTTACATGTACCGCCTATCGCCATTTACTCTGGAATAACGTAATGCAAGATGCCGCTAGAACATAGCAGCTATGTCCCATGTCGTCTTAGCTAAATGTGCTTTATAATACCTCACATTATTTTGCATGTTGCGTGGACTTTGGTAAATGAAGTACTCGCAGAAATTTCAGTTTTCTACTATAAAGGGGTTTATAAGCCGGAAAGACTCGTAAATGTTAAAATTATTTTGCACAACTGCATCATAAAGTGTCATTTTATTTTTCATTTCGTAACATTTATTAATCGTATTATTTGATTTGAATAGCAAAATAATGTTTGACTTGAAAGGCTTTCACCATTATATTTCAGCGAATGACTACATTTTTAAATGCACCGAATATACCACTTAATAACACTTGCAAATAACCCGGCATTAAATTTGAAATGTTGTGTAAACTTTTTTTTTTTATTGAGCATCATTCATACGTTAATGCAACCCTAAATATTCTTCCCACAAAACAAACTCGCCGGAGTTTCATCCACTGTGGCGATTCGAAATTCGGCCCGGGTATCGTTACCTTCTTGCGTCATGTAGAAACACCTAGCCTTTCCCACACTTGGCAACCTTTCTTTCAACTTGTTCCTGCGCGCAGTAAGCCTGCAATTTTTTTCGAGTTCTTCGCCACGCTAATTCTAGGGCCTTAAAATCATCTTGAGAAATTGTTCGCGAGAACGAACAGCGCCTGGAGAGTCAAAGAGACGAGAAAGAAATAGCTCGCCAAGAGCTTCACGATCAGTTCACCGTCTTTTGTTCCAAACACTCCGCCCAATGTTCAACAAGTTTAATATTTTTATATTAAGGTGGTTCTTGCATGATGGGTCATGTGATTAGAAATTAATGCAAAATTGTGTACGTGTTTTGTAAGTAGTTATAAACATGTCTGATAAGTTTTGAATGAATTGACAGTTTTTAAGTTGAGATATTTGACTTTAAAGTAGGATTAAAATACATTAAGGGTATGGGGAACTGAATCCTGAGCGCAATGTTTGGCATGGTAACTTTTTTACAAATTATAAGAAATGTACGAAAAACTACATGAACATACATGTAACTATGATAAAACGTCTTTATAAGTTTAAAGTTGATTTACAACGTCGATTTGGTGTAATATTCATTCAAAGTATATTTTTTCAGTAATGACGTCACAATTGAGTATATTTCCAACAATTATTATATTCATAACCTCAAAAATTAAGAAATTCCAAAATGATTAAAATTAAAATTCATGAACGCTTTTTATTTCTCGATTTTCTAAAGATTTATTTAAAAGATAATTAAAAACGAATATAATTAAATTAAATATTGCAGAAAGTTATTTTTAATTTTTTATTTTTATTTTTAGAAGACTAATTTCTTATTAATTGTAAAAATAAATGAACAGTGAAGTAATAACTAAAAAGTGGCGTTGATTTTTTATCGTAAATGTCTTGCTAAATCGTTAACAATATTGCTTAAATGATTATTGAAAATAAAAATATATATAACTATTTCTACATATTCGAATGAAAAATAATGAGTTTAACATTAACAAAATTATTTATTTCCCATCATTAAAATTAGAATTTTAATAGTACGCCCCTTCACGCAAGCCACCTTCAGATCACATTCTGGCATAATTTAATTCAATTTTTGTTCAAATGTTGTTTCTAAATTGTTTAAATTTAAATTTCTATTCAGAAATTATCATTATGAAAGTCTATTTCACTTGTTTACTTTGAATCTTTGTTTCTTTTCTTTGCTTTGTTTCTTTATCTTACTAATGTCCTTTGGTTTGTATGTTCTGCTTTATTGTTTTGATTTTTTGTTTTGTTTCATTATTATGTTTATTCTCATCAAATTTTATTTTGCTTGTTTATTTCGTATCTTTATTTTGTTTTTTTATTTTACTTATTTCCCTTTGTTTTGCTTTATTTTTTATTTGTGTGTTTTGTTTACAAGCACTGTCATGGAATAGTTATCTATTATATTCATAAAAGTGTTTAGTTAAATCAAAAGTGTTTTTAATTTAGCAAATTATTTGGTTAAAGTGTATCATATTGAAATCAATTAAATATTTTTTCTAATGTAGAATCTACTTTTACAAGAATATTTCACTAACCATTTATTTGCTTACTTCTAATTTAGATGTGGTTAAAAAATGAAAAATTTTTCAGCTTATGAAATAAGCAAATACAATTTATTCAGCATAATTGAAGCATTGCTTAACTTGCAGTATTTCGTTAATTTCATTCTCTTTGAAAGTATATATCAAACAAGTAAATTACACACGGTGATTAGTCTTGTCATCGCTGCACAAAAAAGCGCCAGGCGTCTCTTCTCTCTCTCTTTTTTAGTATTTGGCGTGGCCGAATTTTTTGCGCGCCTTTCAAGTTGCTCGTCCAAAGTCGCCTCGCGTATCATGCACATTGTTGTTTTCACGCCTTGTGCGTGCTTCTTAATTTTTCTTTCATATTTGAAAGCTTCCTTCTTTTTTTCTTTTATTCTTTGGTTTCTGTTATTATGTTCTCACCTTTTCCATTTATCTTACTTGCGTTTACCGGTCTGCAAAAGTAAATGAGAATATCAATCGCAGCCGCTAAAATGAATGAAAGTCCCTACCTTGCGGGATAACTCAAGTTTCCATTGTCGACAAACTATGACCAATGATAATAAATGGACTTTTGCGGCTTTACGACAGTGCAAAGATGTGCTCAATTTGACCGACTTGAACGACGTGGTCTTTAGTCCACGAATAATGACGTCGAGTTAGAGCGTAATTTACGCACGCATGAACGTGACTGATTTCTGACCATACTCATATATGCGTACGATGGTTTACAAAGCCTTCCTGGAATCGCGATATTGATAAATGACACCGTTTCCGGCAGGGAAGGGTTTCGTGTAGGTTTAGCTTAATCCTAGAATAGAAGAATACAAAATACTCATATATTCCGCTTTACGTTTTACATTTTGTTACATCATTTTTATTTTTAATAACACTGGGAATTATAATGACATTAAAATAACAAGAAAATAATGTTGAATACCTTATTGATGCTGCATGATGACAATAACTTTTTGGGATTGTTTATAAGCTGGGCAAGTAAAATTGTCTTTGTTTATATTAAATGTAAACATGAATGTTTCTCTTTCTCAGATATATTATTTTCAGAAATACTTTCCTAGCGTATTGAAATGGTATGTTTTCATTTCTATTTTGATATCCTGTAAAAAATTATAAATGTAAAATTCAACTTAATCATTAATAACAGAATGAAGCAAAACAAAACATTTTTAAGCAAATAATGTAATGTAAACAAAACAAACGGAAAAAAACAAAGAAATAAATTAGATGTTGTTGTTACTACATTGGAAATTATAATGGCATTAAAACAGCATAAAAAATAATTTTGAATACCTTATGTTGACTTGACTTTTTGGGATCGTTCATTGAAATGGATTGTTTACATATCTATTGATATCCTGCAAAAAATTATGAATATAGAAACAAATTTAACCAATAATAACAGAATGAAGCAAAAGAAAACATTTTAAAGCAAGCAATGTAATGCAAACAAAGCAAACGGACAAAAAACAAAGAAATAAAGTAGATAATGTGGTTTTAATACACTGGAAGCATTAAAACAGCATAAAAAATAATGTCGAATACCTCATTTTGACGCTGCATGGTAACAGTGATTTTCTGGCATCGTTTATTGAAGTGATGTGTTTATATTTCTATTGATGTCCTATATACGAAATTATAAATGTAGCGACAAACTTAACCATTAATAACAGAATGAAGCAAAACAAAACATTTTAAAGCAAATAATGTAATGTAAACAAACTAAACGGAAAAGAACAAAGAAATAAAGTAAATAATGTTGTTGTTACTACATGAGAAATTATAATGGCATTAAAACAGCATAAAAAATAATGTTGAATACCTTATGTTGACGCTTCAAATATATCAATTTATCTTATTTTATCTGACAGAGTGACCCCAGAGGGATGACGAAATTCATAAAAATGCAAATGAAAAATAAGAAATTTATGTCTGTTTATGTTTTTTTCGTTTATGTATAATGGAAAATTATACATAATGTTTAAGGTGTAATTTTTATAATTTGTAATGTACAAATTGTTGTTTTTTTTAATTTACGAATTTTTCCTATTTTTTCGTGGATCTTTTTGGAATGTTCTTCCTCTGCCAGAAAAAATTCAAAATTCAATTCAAAAAAATTTTTGTATTTTGTATGTATTAGTCAAGTTGCTTATTTCATTTATAACCTTTTATAATAAGAAATTATTTTACTTCAATTGTAAAAAAGGAAATACATACTTTTTAAAATTTAAATGACGATTTTACGAGTTAGTCTTTATGTTAGTGAGTGTGATCACACCAACTGAATTAGTAAACATAACCTAAATCGCTAGTACTAGTAATCAGCAGTTACATTAATTACACTAGATTGTAAAAAAATGGAGTTAAATTCATATAAAAATATGGCTCCATAAATAGTGACATATCGAATTAAACAAAATAACATAACCTATCTACTAGACTGACGTCGAAGTGATGCGTAACCTTACCGATTTTAGAACTAAAACCCATGTTGATCTAACATGGATAAGATTACATTGAATAATATGCTGGATGAAATTGAAAAATAAAGTTAGTGTCGCAGAAATAATCCACTTTTTAAATAATGTTAGAAATAACTAATTTTTGACTTATTCTACCAGACACCTATGCCATAATATCATTTTTGGATTTCCAGTGTTGTCAAATCCTGCAAAATTCCAAAAAGTTGTTAAAAAATTGAGATTTAAAATGAACCGATAAAGGATCCGAGAGTCTAGGATTACCTAGCTAAAATTACCAAAAACATGTAATGTTCAAACTGCTCGGCTTGACATCAGATATACTATTCCACATAGGTGTTTAGATCAAGTTTAGTTCGTCACTTTTTATCATTATTTTTTTTCTTTGAAATAGAAAATAAAAAGTCAACTCTACTATGCCGGTTTCAACTTGATTAAGCATGCAATTTATTCACTTACATTTCTCTCCATAAAAATGGAAGCATTTACAATCACGCTTGATCTCAAAGATATAATCGCTCATATTTCACTATCCTTAATAATATTCATCATTAATCTCACTGTTACATTAAAGTGCAGATTAATTCATTCAGTTGGCTAACTAATTGCGATTTTGCATCGTGACAAATATCCTTCAACTAGTTTTTCGACTCAAACCTAAGCACAAAAAAACATCAAGATTAACCGTGTAATTACTTGTGTTAAAAAAAAGGAAATTTCATATCTATGACTAATTCGTTGAAACAGTAGAGCATATATGAAGCCATTAATTTGCTGAATTGATTCGTACAAAAGGCGCGCATAGTGAAAACACGATATTATCTGTGCGCGTAAAATAAGTGAGTTATACCACGTCTATTACACCGTTTGACGTTGAGCTGAAAGCATGGTTATATCATCGCTAAACGAAATAATAAATAATGTGGCTTCTCTGTTTGGCGTGCGTGCACACACAAGTGTGTGGTATAATTTAGATAAAACGCGAGCAAAGATCGCCAATCACAGTGTCTGCACTGGGACGAATTATATGTCTCGGTGGTAACGGTAACTCGGGGCCCCGACTAACATCCACGCACCCTCGTCCCGCGCTCAGCCAGCAAAATATAGGGTTTCGCGAAGCATTTCTTCTTCGTAGAAGCGCCAACGCCGCTCTTCGCTCTCAGTGTTTTATGCATCCCTCTGCCATATCCTTAGGAGGTCGTCGTGTAACCGAAAACCAGGCCGCCCCGGGACGTCTAATTCATTCCTCTCTCTCTCTCTTTCTTTCTCTTTCTCTCTCTCTCTTTCTTTTTTTGCCGTCACTTTTTTCTTTTGTCTTCCATCCTTTTTTTCCGTCTCTTTTCTTCTTACCCCAAGTAGAACTGGACTTTTTTGTCCCCCAACAAAAAAAAGAACTTTTTTTTTGCTTCATCCAACACAATCTTCAGGTAAAATAATATTCGCAAACACGTGCGGATATGAACTCGAGAGGTTGTGCAAATCCAAAAGGTAGAAGCGAGGCTTTGCTTGAGATGAACGACTGAAGGATGCAGAAGAAAGGGGGCGTTTGTTTTTGAGCGACATCGGCGATCGAAACGACTCGGGAGCGTGGATGTTGTTGATGAGGATGTCACGAACAGGTGACGTGAACAAACTCGGTTCATTATCATTTATTTGTTGCGCAAAGTAATGAAAATTCGACTAACGCCGGTGATTGATGCTTGCGATGAAGTAATTGTCCGCCTTTCAGGGATATTCAGTTTCAAGAATAATAATGTAACTGGGTTTGAATTAGTTTATGATTCGCAATTTGATGCATTTTATTTTCGATATGCAATGCAATTAAGAGGGATATTTTTTATTAAGATAGATATTGTTAATATTAGGATAGTTTTGTTTTTGATAAATGTTTTGCTTTATATATTGTAATGTCGTGTAATAATTTTAATGATTATTTTTTCTTTATTGATTATTCACTCTGTAAAGTATACTTTATTTTTGAAACTCTTAATCTTGTTTCATCCTTTTATAAAACAATTACATCTTAACCTTCTTTCAAGTTTAAAATTTTTTCTTTATCCTTGTTTTAATCCTTTTTTTATCACAAAAAGTTCCATCTGGGATTGGAATAAATGGAATGGGAGAAAATATATTTCGAAATATATAGAAGATTATATGTGAATATGTGTACATTTATGTTCGACAAAAAAGTATATATTTAATAACATATTTTAAATATATTTCTGAAATATATTTTTGTATAAATATAAGTTTTAATGTATTTGCATCAATATATGTAAAAATATATTCATATATTTAAAATATATCTTTGAAATATACTTGTAGGAATATAAATATAAATGTATTTGCAAAATATATTTGAAAATATTGCCCATATAAAAGATATATTTAATAAATTTAAATTACCCCACAGAGACGAAAATATATTTCTCAAAATATGTTTGAAATATATAATTTCCGTTTTGAAATATATAATTTGCCGTTTTACGTATAAAAAATATATACTCTATATATTTTTCATATACTTTTTTTAAATATATTTTAGAAAAAATATATTCCATTTATATAACTTCTTGCCGCAAATATATTTTTGCAGAAAAATATATTTTATATATATTTTGACAATATATTTTCGATCGTGTGGGACATTTAAAAATTACATATAAAAATTAATTTACATTTTAAATGCAAATTTAAAATACATTTCTCAAATATATTTATAAACATTTAAATATAAAATATATTCGCAAAATATATATAAAAATATATTTAAAATTAAAAAAATAAATTTAATATATATTTAAAATTTATTTCTGAAATATATTCGTACAAATATGATTGAAAATATATTCGCAAAATATAAGAAAACATATATTCATATAAAACATACACGCAGAGCAGAATTGATATAAAAATTTATGTTTGAAATTGAAATTTTACTGAAAGTTCAGTAGTACAGGGACAAATGCAAAATTTTGCGACAAATTACTGAACTTTTCAATGAAATA
>JABFPJ010004586.1:0-13523 GCA_022817425.1 Gryon sp. ZL-2020 | reverse complement strand
TTGTTTATTTGACTCTACAACTTGCCAAATAACAACATAGTTTTCGATTATTTTTAAAATGTATAATATTTTTCCAATTTTTAAAATTTATTATAAGTAATTGGGTAATCATTTTTGCCCATCTCTGTTCATATATTATGCATTCTTTTGAACAATAAAATTATTGGATGTTAATTATTTTTCAGGACCAAAACCGGTACCATTTTTTGGAAACGCTCTTCTCGGTGTCGGAGTTGATCCAAAAGATGCACTTGAAGAAGCCCTGAAACATGATATCTACGGAAATGTAATTCGAGTTTTCATTGGACCAAAACTTATAGTATTCATCAGTGACCCACGTGATATTGAATTGATACTTTCCAGTCATGTTCACATCGACAAATCACCTGAATACAGGTAATGCAAAGTAACTATTTCTTTAATTTTCATAAACATATATAAAAATAATTTAATTAAACAAATTTTGTAGATTCTTCAAGCCCTGGTTGGGTGACGGACTTCTCGTCAGCACGGGAGATAAATGGCGCTCACACCGAAAAATTATTGCACCTACTTTCCACATGAACATACTCAAATCCTTCGTCCCTTTGTTCTTCCAAAACAGCCGTGATCTTGTGTTCAGATTACGCAAAGAAGTTGGCAAAGAATTTGATTGCCATGAATACTTATCTGAAATTACTGTAGATATTTTGTTGGAAACTGCAATGGGTCTTAAGGGCAAGGAAAAAGACAAAAGTGGATTCAACTATGCCATGGCAGTTATGAAGTACGTTTTTTTTTATTATTCGATCAATGATGACATATATAATTATTGATTATAAACATAAAAAAACCGACACCGGAATAATTTTTTACAGAATGTGCAACGTTATCCACCAAAGAACTTACAACATCTTGTACAGACTTGACCCGTTGTTCAAATTTTCAAGATACGCAAAAGAACAAGATAAACTTTTGGACACAATCCACGGCTTAACAAATGGAGTAATTAGAAAAAGGAAATTGGAATACCAAGAAAAAGGAGATCTGATCTATGCTGAACGTGAATTTGAAAAGAAGGAAGAAGAAAACACAACTTCAAATACTAAATATACTAAAATGCGTTATGTCAGAGACGATTTGGATGATCTTGATGACAATGATGTTGGTTAGAACATTTATTTTTAAATAAATTCTATATTCTGCTTACATTGAACAAACTTATAATAATTAATTGTTACTTGTGTTACTAAAAATGTATATTATTCGATTTGAATAGGTGAGAAACGTCGTCTTGCATTTTTGGACATGATGTTGGAACTTTCACGAAACGGTGCTAATCTCTCAGACGAAGAAATCAAAGAAGAAGTAGACACTATCATGTTTGAGGTAAAAAAACTGAAAATATCGATTGATTAACGGAATATCTGGTTATATTTGCACTAGGTTACCAGCTGTGTTGTTTCAGGGTCACGATACAACGGCCGCTGGATCTAGCTTTGTCCTCTCTGTTTTGGGTGTTCACCAAGATATCCAAGTGAGTCATTAAACTAATATTTACAAATTACAATATTTTAGAAAATAATAGATCTTATTTTGAACTTTAACTAAATTTAAGTAAAACACTTTCTTTAACGAAAGATTTATTGAAATCTAAATATAATGCAATGAATATAATCGAATTCAAATACATTAATTTACTTTAACGACTTCAAATATGCAATAATATTAAGTCTATCTTCGTCTTTTTTCATTCCGGCAAAAATCATCTTAGTCCCAGGAATAAATTTTTTTGGCATTTTCAGATATTCATTCAATGATTCATCAGTCCATTGAATACCCTTCGATTTCATTCCTGAAGTGTACGAGAAGTCACTTCTACCTTTAAAAACAAAAGTTCAATAATAAATTAGATATTCATTATTAAAAATCTACAAAATTATAAATAATTAATATATTTAAGAATTATTTTTACTTCCACATGTTTGTCCGAAAATATCAAACAAATTGGGACCAATTTTATGCTTGCCATTTTTTTCGGCAGTATGACATTGAAAACAAAGTTTCTGAAATATCTTCTTTCCTTTCTCGGCGTCTCCCATTTTTTTAACTTCTTTAGTTTTCTATCAATTAAATTACCTTAATTGAGGTTAAAATGACACATGAAAATTTGTTCCTGACATCTTTCTAATAAATTATACTTATTTTAGGATTTATTAAAGTCATTTGTTTCGAGAATAATCTGAATTTAAAAGTCGAAATAAATTGTATTCGATAAAAACTTGTAATATATTAAAAATGATAGACTTATTTTAATAATTCATTTAGTAATAATTAATTAATTTATGTCTACAATGTAAATATAATTTTAGGCTCGTGTCTATGAAGAAATTGAAGAAATTTTCAAAGGCAGTGACCGTCCTTGCACTTTCCAAGATACTTTGGAAATGAAGTATCTTGAAAGAGTCATTTTGGAAACACTCCGACTTTTCCCACCAGTGCCTGCCATTGCTAGACAACTCAATCAAGATGTTAAATTAGGTATTCATTAAAAAATAATTAAATTTTTTCAGTTAACATTTTATTTCATACTATTATTTATATTGAAAAATAATATTTATATTTTTCTTTATCAAAATGAATGAAAGTAACACAATGGTATCACATTTTAAAACAGTATATTATGAATTTGTCAATAAGCTATTGTTAAAAAAATGTATTTTAAATTGTTTTCACAGCATCGGGCAATCATGTTGTGCCATACGGTGCAACTGTGGTAATCCCACAGTACAAGGTCCATAGATTACCCGAGCTCTATCCAAACCCCGAAGTCTTCGACCCGGACAACTTCTTGCCCGAAAAAATGCAGAACAGACACTATTATGCATACATCCCATTCAGTGCAGGACCGCGGTAAGTAAAATTCATTGAAACTCGGAATTGTATTCCGATATGTTGAACGAAAAACATGAACAACAAGTCGTTTCTCGAATTATTTATTTTCGCGACAACAATAGGCGAAAACCAGTTCATTTAAAGACTGTCCGAATAAAGGATTAACTCTTGCATTGTATGAAAATTTATATCTGCTTTGCAGTCGATTTACATTTAGCAACAAAAATATAGACTCAGACCATTTTTTCAATTTCCGACAATTTTAATTTCAAATTCTCGAAAGCAATTTGTTAGAACATATTTTTTAAAAGTTTTTATTGAAAATAAAAATTAAAAAATTGTCATTTTTAGATCATGTGTCGGAAGGAAATATGCCATGTTGAAACTGAAGGTGCTGATTTCAACGGTTTTAAGAAACTACAAAATCTTATCAAATCTTACTGAAAAGGACTTTAGACTACAAGTTGACATTATCTTAAAACGAGCAGATGGCTTCAGAATAAAAATTGAACCGCGCAACAAAAATGGTACTCTCGTAACAGCGTGAATATTTAAAACCTAACGAACTAATGAATCTCCACATTTTTGTATTATTTATAAAAGTATAGTATATGCCCTCTTATAATTTAACTACACTTTATTTTTTCTCATAATTTTCGTCTGTAATGATAAAAAAAGAAGATAATCATTTATTACAAAATTTATTGCTTTTTACAAAATAGATTAGCTTTACGATTAACTTACAATTTGACATTTTTTTGTTTTCTTTTTGTTTAAAATTGATTGTGCGTAGTTGCTACGGGGTTGAAGGTCAACTTAAATTACTGTACTGTACAACGACATAGATGTCATCTATCTAATATGTCTGCATTCGAATAAATAATTTCCTAACTTTGGTATTTAAGTCTTCTTAGCGATTCGCTCGGATATAAAGTCTATGGTCCAAGGTATCACGAAAATTGAATTTAAAATTATGAGGACGTACTGACAGAGCGTGTAACTGTCGGTCCAGTCTTTGATAAACCCTGAAACAGATATATTAAGATTTATTTATCTTAGCTAGTTTTATGCTGTAATTAATATTGTATATTATACTAACAAGTAAATGAAGATCAATTGAACATATTGATGTCTATTTTATTACTATAGAACCAAGTCCTAGTTAAAATAAAATTTCATGTCTTTTATTTACCAATATTTTTAGAATAATTGTTAACACAAAATGTTATTAAACTTTCTCTTCTTTTATTTGTTAATTAGATAATAACAATTTTGAAATTTATTTTAAAACTAATCATGAACCTACCAACTAATGGTCCAAATATAGTCGAAATAATACCGCTAATGATTGCAAAAAGTCCATGAGCTGATGCAAACTGATCAACTCTGTCGATTCCCTCAACTACCACAAGAGGTTGTATACACATCCATGAACGTACAATACCAATAGCTCCGACCATTAATAATGCACCAGTTAACGTGTTCTCGAAGTACAAGTAGCCTAAAATTTTTAAAACATTAAAAACATTAAAAAAGTACCTCAAAAAAATAGATTAATGTAAAGAAATATTAATATTTGTATTACAATTTTAATATTAAGTATTATATTTTTCATATGCGAGTCATTTTTAAAAAGTAGCAAAAACACGGTCACCTTTTTTATATGATAATAAAAAAGTAGACAAAAAGAACTAAATAACTAACAAAGAAAAATTTTTTAATATTTTTTTTCGCAAAACACGTGATGAGGACTTTAATCATAAATTCGATCACTTTCATTATAAATTTGATTACAAGTTATATGAAAGATACAAAAAATGTAATTTCATTGCTATACAAGGCGTATATGCGTGAGCCATGGATTTTTCTTTTTCCAGTTTAATTTTTATATGCGCCTACACGAAAATTTAAGTGATAATTACCTAATTTAACTAAAGTTAGGCAGATCATTGCGAAGTAAAAAATTTTTTTCGGTCTGACGTTAACAAAAGCCATGAATACAGCAAGAAGAATACGCGATATGAGTTCGGTCACGGCACCCACGGTTATAGCATGGGCCGCATCGCTCTGAGTGTACCCTTGGTTTACCATCATCAGCGGTAATAGCGATGCGAACGTCCAATCACTCACGAAGACCATGCTTATTCCAAGACAGACATTTAAGAAGCCTTTTCTCTTCAACAGCGACACATCGATTATTCTTGATAGAACACTTTCTCTGTAAAACATTTTTGCAACTATTGATTTTAAATTAAACAACAATTAATAGTTTTCAATAAAAATGCTTAATTTACAAAATCAACAATATGAAAATAAATTATATATTCCTCAAATTAATTTTCAGTTTTTCTAATTTTAATTTGTAATATCATTTTTAATTGTAAATCCAGAACATAACTGCAACAAGTAATTGAAGCGTCGGATTCTATAATCCGACTTGCGTGCGAACGACATTATTTTAAGTGCAAATAACCAAAACAAAGCCTAATAAATAATTTGGCTGATTCAACTTTGCATATTTTGAACATTTTCTCGATAATTTTTTCAAATGAAATAATGTCTTTTGCGCGCAAGTCCGGTTATAGAATTCGACACAGCAGTTGATAAATAAGACAATTTTCTTCCTTGCAGAGCATATGCAAAACATTTCGTTTGATGCATCTGTCTTTTCGTAACAAAAAAGTAGCTCTTTTTACTATCTCAACTTTTACGAGTCGATAACAAGCTTTTTTATCAGTTATAACTAAAATTTTGAGTATCATTAATTGAATGAGTTAAAAAAACTAATTAAAAGTCTGACCTCATCTTGTCAGTCGTGGGGACTTTTTTGCTATTAGCATCACTTTTTCTTCTTTCCATTTCTCCGGATAGCGAACCGTTGCTTATGGAATCGATCCCAACCGCCATTCGTAAATTAGCCATACTTGACGAAGACAGTGTCAGAGCCATCACTTTCGCTGGTGAATCGCGTCCCGTGTGCTCCTTCTTTTTACGATTCACCGTTGCCTTCTCCACATCTGAAGCTGATTGCACTCGAACCTTTAAGCATTTTTTTGACATTTAAAAACTTTTCGGTGAAATACAAAGAATGTTAATCGATTTCTGATTAAATACAATTTTGTTAAAAAGATGATAATTTCAGGCCCATATATGAAATTTAAATTACTTTCGGAATATCAAAACACAGGGGCACATCTTTGTCTCCATATTCCTTTAAACTCCTAAGACTATTCCATTTACTAGAATTTTTCGACGTTTGTATAAAATCAATAGTGGATCGTCTCTTAGACTTAGATATCAGTTCCTTTAACTCAGGAAGATTGATCTCCTCTTCCTTTTGAAGCTCCGGATGTTTTTTTGGTCGCCTCAAATACCATTCGACGGGATGCATCATCGTCATTCCGACTATACAATTTAGGCTAAGGGCCCCATTTATCGCAGCTGTACCTGAAAAATGAAATAACTTATAATTACATACAGTCTTTATGTAATCTTGTAATCATTTAATCTAATCGTGTCAGGAATTAAGATCTGGTCATTTGTAGCTTCTTAAAATACAAATTTTTTATATTCTTTTACTTACTATTTAGCATGCATTTTATTGCTATATTTTTCTTTGTTTTCTATGCAATGATTTAATTTTTGTATGAAGTAATAATCATATAAAGTACCTCGAAATCCATAAATTTTCATCATTTGTTCAATGAAAATTGGATAAATTATCCATCCGACGCCTATGATAGCTTGAGAGACTCCCATAACCTAAACATCAATAAAATAATTTTTCAATAGAAGTTTCTTCTATCATTGCAAAAATTATTATATAAAATATAATAAAACAAAATGTTTTCTCAGAATCTCAGTTTTTTTAATACAGATACATTTCGCTTCCTTCTTATTTCAATGTAAGGTTTGATGTGATATTGATGATGATAAAGGTTGAAATCTTTTTTCTGATGAAGTTTTTTCAACTATCTGAAATTATCACTTCCTACATTACATTGAAGATTAATTAACAATTATTTTTAAAATGGATTAAGAATCTCTCAAGTAATCCGCACTTTACTTGGGGAATTAGGGAAAATTAGGGATAATATCCAAATAACTGTACTAAAGATTACTGAGATAGCCTGGGATAAAATTCGTCTGGCAAAATGTATATAGAATGAATGTACTAAAAATTATTATTATTACAAAGTATTTTATTAACTTTGATTATAAATCATTTTGTAATGTTATGTTACATTGAAAACATTAATAATGAACAATGAATTTCTTACTAAACTGTTAAACATAAAATGAATGTCATAAAGTATATCATATTTCTCATATCATAATAAATATTTACATCAAAATATTATGTATGCTCCAATTATCTGTGTGACGGAAATTAAAACAGATAAGAATCTCAAACTTTGGTAACTAAAGTCAATAGTATTTTAGGTTTTTATCAACAATTTGTGTTGTTTAAAAATCTTACTGATAAACTACTGTATTTTTCGAAAAGTTTTCCCTAATGCGATACAAAAAAATGCACAGTTGTGTCATATATTATTTTTTTATTAATACCTAATTATTGATATAAACATAAGAAATTTTAGATACAAACCTTTGATCTTTTCTTCACGAAAAAAGCATTGAAATTTGTGTTACATATTGTGAACATTAATCCTAATCCAATTCCTTGAATTAAAAATGAGAGGGCTAGTTCATAAAAATACCTTACTAATGCAGCTAAACAATTTGGCACTGAGTATAAAAAGGCTCCAACAACTCCCACTGATCTCATTGAATACTTTTTTATCAAGGCATTTGTCATCAAACCTGAAAAAATCATTCAAATTATTATTTAGATATATATTTTTTAAAGACTTTCTCGATAATATTAAATGCCTAAGTCTGATTTCGAATCAATTAAACGCGATAAGATTTACAAAAGTACAGAAGAAAAGTCGTAATCAATTCATAAACATGATCTCTGGAATGCATATTTATATTATATTTCATCATTTAATTAACAGTATTTTTCAAATATATTAAAATTAGAAATGCTTAAAGAAAGAATCTTTTATACTTGGTAAACTTTAGAACTTCTAAGTGTAGACCGCAAAATCTAATTATATACTTACCGATAAATAATAGTTTAATTAAGAAATGATTTATTTGCAGTAATTAAACGTATAAATTAAACACTCATTTCATGACAGATGATATAATAGCGTACTCCATTATTCAAACAAATGCATACAATACTTTATCAAACAAGCTTTTTATTTCTCAAACATTGCAACGTATTTTTTTCATTAAAAATCATTTTTCAAAATTTAATCACAATTTCGTCTAACCTTTGTGTTTATTTTAGCATAATTTTGCATTTCCTGATAAACAAACAAAGTTTAATCTTTGATGTATTTCATTTGCTTCTTTAATATTACATTTTTTTAATTTAATTTTCGTGAAATAAAAAATTAAAATAATCTCAGTTATTTCATGAATGAAATAAAATCGCAAGTTTCAGTATTATTTTCAGCTTTAAACAATTTCAGGACTAGAAGGACTATTCGGTAACAATAATTTACCTGCACACGAAAAGCTTATATTAAAAACTGAATTCAAAATAGTGATTGCAGATCCTGCTTGACCAGTTGATTCCAAAAAATCTCCGTAAACTATCGTAAATGAAGGTGCTGGGCCCACGGATGTTATCTGTTAATAATAAACATTTTTTAAACATTTTTATTATTAATTAAACTAATTTGATCAATTCTTAAAATTGAATTAAACTGTATACGTTTAATTAGGGAAAAATTGAGTAACATAAGGAGGTATAATCTTGAATGATAATGATAAACGTGAGTCATTAAAATCAGTAATTGAAAAGAAATTACTTTTCAATTATGTAACTAAAATGAAGTCATTAGAAGTGGACATTGTTTCAACGGCAGTTAAAAACAATAGTCTTAGATGAAGTAGAGCATGCACATGAAAGCTTCAATTGAAGAACATACGAAATGAAGTACGACCTAAATAAAGTTGATCGTTTGCTCAGAAATCATTCAGTTATAAATAATTAAATGTGTAAATGCTTATTTTAATCACAGCTAAATGACATGATTTATTTGAGTAAAGTAGTGATAAAAATTTCTAGATATAAATTCAACTTGCTAGTGGTTGTTTGCTTGACTATGATAACTTCATTAGAAATGGAAAAGTGATGCAATATTTACCACAGATTAATTTCAAAAAAATATTTACCACAGGTTAATTTCAAAAAAATATTTACCTGCTTCTTGATTGCAAAATAACAATATAAATGTTTTTAGTTTATTTTCATTTCTTGTTAAATAATAATTGATAATGTGATATGTTTTTGATCATTCTTCTTTAGATTTTTGTGTATTGAAACTCGGAAATAATAATAATTAAAATATTGATTAAATTGTTATATTTAATTGAAATATTTTTTTGAATGCCTTTAACATTATTACATTGTAAGATACTTCGCTATTAAAATAGTTTATATTGCAAATTGTAATTGACAGAACCTTGCAGGTAAATTAACACAACGATTACGTTAAATCAATGATGCTTTTAGTTAATAAACATTTACTTCACGCAACCATTAAATTACTAGTCATTTAATTTCCTAAACTTATTTTCTACATTTATGTCAATTTGACATTATACATTTTATGTCGTTGAGAAATTAAACTTTTTATCTGATACTACATTGTATGCAGTTGATAATACAGTTGTTCATGGCAATATAAAGAACACAGTTTTCGCTGATACGTACAAAAAATTTATTTTAATGTTTTGTTTTTCTATTACTACATAAATAAATATAATATAAAAATAAAAATATAAATTGTTCATAAAAGTTTTAAAATAATATTTCTAATTCAAAGTAAATTAAATTTATTTGTAAATCCAGAATATTTAGACAGACTTTACACTCAGAGAAAAGAGTCATGAAAATGTACTATGTTTTATAGTAGTTTGAGAATTTTTGCAAAAGAGTACAAATTTTACTATGTTTAAGAGTAAATTTCAATATAAACATAGTACATTTCAACGAAAACATAGTAAAATTTAACGAATACATAGTAAAATTTAATTTAAAACATAGTCAAATTTATATTCTTTTGCAAAAATTCCCAAACTACTATAAAACATAGTAAATTTTCATGACACTTTTCTCTGAGTGTAAATAATTTATATACTTATAAATCATCCCATACTTTCTCGTATATTTGAAAGTTATTTTTCGTTACTCGGGGAGGGAAAATGCCATTTTCCTCCCTAGGGAGATTTAGGAAAATGGCTTTTTTCCCTCCCTCGTAACGAAAAATATAGTACGCAACATGGGAGATGATCGGAAATTCGTTTCCCTTGTTGCGTAATGTACTAATAGATTACATTAGTTATAAACAAAGAAAACCATCATCTATTCTTCCAATTTTTTAGTAATCCTGTAATACCTTTGACATGTAGTATATTCTTTTAATCTTTTAAATAAGAATTGCAATTTTTTTAAATATACATTTGTTAATTATTCATGTCTTCATA
This sequence comes from Gryon sp. ZL-2020, assembly GCA_022817425.1. Taxonomy (NCBI): domain Eukaryota; kingdom Metazoa; phylum Arthropoda; class Insecta; order Hymenoptera; family Scelionidae; genus Gryon; species Gryon sp. ZL-2020. Next base: position 3,080 of record JABFPJ010004586.1, on the reverse strand, counting down.
AATTTAATCTATATTAATAATATTTACAGTAATCTTATCAAACATTTTCACTATATCTATCTATTATATAATAAAATAATTTTTTTAATAATGTTATATTTTGAGAATTAATGATAAAATTAATGATAAAATTAATGATAAAAATTGAATGCTAGAAAGTAAAATAAAACTATCTTTAATTCTCTAAAGTTTACATTCTTACTATTAATTTCTGCCATAATAATTTTTAACTATATTTTGCTATGTAGAGAAACACACAATAACTCTATAATATGTTTTAGTTTTTTTGCAAGAAAAATGCATGTATAAATTATTTATTTTTTACTGCAACTACCTAGAATTGTTCAAAGATTAAAATAGCATATTCTGTACTAAAAGAGATACGATTCTTTTCTGATTTTTGTTTATTTCCACATTTATAATAATTTATTTATTGACAATTTTAATTAAATATTATTCCATGGTGCAAAATGCAATTTCTAAAAAACACACTGGTTCTAAAAAGTGCACTTTCGGCACCTGGTGACAAAAAAGTAATTGTTTTTCAATAACACTAAACAAACCGAATAAACTGATTCTCTGTATTCTCAACCTTATCTCATACATTTCCGATAAGCAACAACTAATGAACTTAGAATCTAAATTCATTTGTAAAAACAAAGCCAAATTTTAGAGGAATTTCACAAAAATACTCACATAGACAACGATCATGCCCAAGGCAACCATATATCCCCAGCCGCCATCGGGCGCATAATTCTCCAGGGGCAATGGCTCCTCCAAAGACTCTTGTATCATAGGTTGGGCATTATCCTGCAATTGATTATTATCCGTGCCTGTATCACTTTTGGTCGGACCCTTATCGAAGGGGGCGCCCATTTCTGCCTTCAATTGTTAAGTTTAGCCAACGAAAGTCATTAGAAGCGAGTCAGCGAATAAGCACTCGGTATAACAACGACGGAACATTGACACGAGCATCCGTGCACGTGTAATGAACAAAACTAAGAAGCCAGACTTGTCTAAACACGGCGTTAAGAACAATCGCACCTCGTTATATCTGCCGCTTCATAAATCATGATAAATATACTTTTTGCAAAAAGTTTTCTGACCTCGCGCTTCTCTCGCGCGCGCATTTACGTTTTCCCTCTGATTCCGTTGGCTCTTTGATTATTGTTGTTGGTTCGTGGGTATTTTGTGTCGCACGATCACGGCGACCATTGGTCGCAAAAGAACAGAAACAAAAAAATCAAACTCAACATCACGCTACGGTGTTATCAAATTTAGATGATTAGGAGGGGCAACAATTCGGACATAAGAGTAGGAGCAAGAAAAGAACAAAAAGAAATATGATAATGCGCTTTATCATATCACGAAGACGGCTGCGGGATTTGTTTGCCTTAGGCATTCGGGATAAGCTAATTGCTCACGTCCAATTGGGCCCTGCTCAATTGGTTAATTGGATCAAGACGATGGCAAGTTTATCAGCTTTGACATTGCTTCCGAACAATGGTGCCACAATATTGGGACCGGACACCAACAAATAAGACGCACTTTCATAGTTTCAATGCGTTCAAAATTCAATTAGGACAATCCAATTGATTATCTTGACTTTCAATTTTGCAATTATTTCGTTGAGGTGTGAAGAAAATGCCAAATTTTGTTTGATTAAATAATTATTCTTAGTGCATTAATGAAGTTCTATAATTAAACTTTAATTATCAATTGAAAGATAAATTACATACGAGGAATCGATATAACACAAAATTTGCTAAAATTACGCAATAATGCATTGTAAGCACATTATAAATTACAGAAGAAACAAATTCAATCTGTTGTCACTTGATATCTAGTTTATTTTTATTTGCATATACGGAAATACGAATACGTACAACAATCCTTGTACAAGGATTATTCGTATATTCAATCGAATTTTATAAATTAACTGTTTTGTTTATATGACTTATTATAAGTTTCTATAATTAATTCATTACAAAACAAAGATCAGAAATATCTTTAAAGTATTTGATTAGAAACTTAAATTTAGCAATTAAAAATTTTAATGTTTAAAAGAATTGTTATTAGCTACATAAGGAAGATGTAACTTTGTAGCGTGTCTAAAACAATGGGAAATAAAAAATACTCTGAACTGATTCGCCACTTATCGCATTTTTTATATTGTAATGATACATGTGGTAATTGTATAGAAGTTCGATTCTGCGCAGAAAAATATCATTTTGCAACTAAAGACAATGTTATATCCAGAATATAATCGTACTGACAAGAAAGAAAATGTTATATTTAACTTTAGCTATACATATTTTATAAATACTGCATTTGGGAATATTAAGTGTATTAATTTTCATCAATTTAATTATATTTGAAAACATTATTAAAATATTTAGAGAATTCTTAAATTCAACATTTTGTTAAAATCATGATAAAACATAAAGGTTCCTTTTATTTTTAATACTTCTAAACAAATTCACAGATATTGTTAGAAATACTATTAGCACTAATGTATAATGGAAAAGTTAATATTATTGTCTTCTATACAAACTTATTTTTTATTCATTTTGAACAAAGTCAATTTTATTACATAATCTACAACATATATGCACGTCCGGAAAATTTGCATAAAAGTTACTATACTGCATAACAAACAAGGGACAACAGCGATTTTCTAATATTTTATACTATATTTTCAAGTATATTTATAACATAATGACTCAAACAATATAACGCAGTAAGCTCTTTTTCTCATACAGTATGGTAAAAGTAGCTAGTCGAATCACTTTTACAATACTGTATCATAAAATGTATGGCTTTCATATTTACTGTGAGTATTAACTAAATAAGACGGCCAAGATGCTTTGGATGATACGTCGAGGTTCTAGATGGCGCACGAGCGGACGCATCAGCTGATAATTCAAGCTAAGCAACAGCAGCAATGGACAGTACATAGATGGGTGACCGTTATATTATGAAATATATAATAGTATTAGGGTATAATTTTTAATAACGTAAAAAATATAATAATAATTTAGAGACAGTATGGTAAACTTTATTATATTTGAATTTTATCC
>JABFPJ010004585.1:0-13524 GCA_022817425.1 Gryon sp. ZL-2020 | reverse complement strand
CGAACAATAACTATTCCACTTTCATCTCGATTCTGATTGCTTTTAATAAAAATTGTCTTTGGAAAAAAATGTATTTTTAGTTATATCTATATCTTTTTAATTCCTTACAAAACTTTTGTCTACACACAATTTTAAATTGTAAAATTACCTTATAAAGAACTCGTAAAAATTAAATTTTTATACAAAATAACCTTTAATAATATATTTTATTTAATTACATATTAAAAAGAGAAGTTGAAATAAAATTTATTCATGTTTAAAACAAGTTGTTTTATATGTGCTACAAAAATTTAGAATAAGTACTACATACATTAATCTGTATGTGAAATAATTTATTATTAACGTAATAAATTTATTAATCAGGTAAAAATTAACATACGTTAATCTTTAATTATATGATTTATTTCAGCTTTTTGAATAAAAATGTCATGTAAACACTCCTATAATTTTAGCAATAAAAATATTGATGTAAAGTATATATATGAAGTATATGTAATTTTCATTATTATTTTAATTAAATGTGTTTTTAATTATGACAAAACTTCTTTACACACGCAAATTGAAATTATAAAATTATCCCATAAAAATACTGATAAAATTCAACTTTTTATACAAAAATTTAATACAAAATAGTGAATTCGGTAAAATTATATATTTTCAGCAACAAAAATATTGACGTAATTTATATATGAAATATCAACTTTTTCCAGCCTGAATTTATATGAAATTTCAAATTCAAATTCAATATTTCTGTTGCAATTTTCAGATTATTTCAAGCAAGATTTTTTGAAGCTGAAATTATCTGACTGTTGAAGCAGAGAAGTTACGATATTCCAAACGATATTGGGTTAGGTTAGGGTTAGAAGCAACACGTGGTGTGTTATAAAACTTTCGACTGGTTGATCTACGTGATTTACTTGCTTGCTCCCGCGATTACAACGTCATACATAAAACGACCTACACAATCTTACTAAATTCACGATGATCAACAAAACAAGTTTAACTTCTTCTCCTTTTTTAAACGTGTTTTGATATCACAATTTTATTTATAAACTCAATCATTTATCTATTATAAATAACTTATTTATACGAACACGAATTAAATTAAATGTCTAATCAAATTATAACTTTAATTTATTGCTCAAAATATGTTTAATTTATAATATTTTTAATAAATAAATAATACAATAGGAGTTATTAAGTTTTTATTCATATTATAATATCTGATATTTCTTAAATAGTTTAAAATTAGTAAAAAAACATTCTTGTTTGAAGAGAACAGTTAAACTGACATTCCCCTTGCTAATCATAAAAGAATGTAATTGGCTAAGCATGAATTTTAAAACTTATTGCTCAAAATTGATAAAATTGATGATTCGCTCTGATCATATATTATATAGGACATATATATATATGCAAATAATTGTTACAGAATAATTACCCAATAGATAAATAAGACGTAGTAGTCCCCGGGAAACTGATTTTATCGTTTTGTCTGTTAACTTGAAAAGAATATAACCTCAAAAGCTTATCAACTCGCGATGACGGATGTGACAAACTGAGTGTATCATCTTATTTTGAAGCGCCAAAACAGCGGGCAATTTTGTAACAGGACAAAAATCCAAGTTTCACGATGGCATAATGCGCAACCGGTAACACATTCTAATTATAAGATCGATAATAAATCGGTTGATGACAAATTAAATTGTCAAATATTTCGATAAACATCTATCTTTCAATCGTTTTTTTACTTTTAATTGTTTTTCTGATTTTTCCTGATATTCCTTTATTCAATAGTTAAAACTGTACTATTTTCGAGGTTCTATAATAAACTGTAAGCACTCAATTTCATTATTCCTCAATGGTCTAATAATGAACATCTATTTGTCCTAAAAAAAAATCAAATATTCCGATTAATAACACAATCCTACTCTTTAATTAATACTCAAATATAATCTAATAATAAATAATATCTAAACAATCAATAGATATGTAATTTATCAGTTGTTTTTTTTTTAACTTATATATAAATAATTACACGTTTTAATGATTATGGAAACTAAGCTCAACAAACCGTGAAAAAACGCAACGAAAATCAACGAGCGCAAAAGAAAAATAAAAAATAAAATGTTACACGTTACGTTTCAGTTTTCTCGGAATTTTCAAGGACTCGTTTCTCACAGTCAAAACGTTGTGGGGAAAGAGAGAGAAAAAAAATATTGTAAATTAAAAATGTACATTGAGCTCAAAAGCCCCATGATTATCGTCGTAATTAAAGTCAATTTTGTTGTTGGAAAAAAGTGACGGTTGTTTACACAGTGCTAACAGAGAAAATCATTGCTATTATCATAATGAGCTTGAGCAATCTTCTGATTACTAATTGTTTATTGTAGAAAAACTTCGAACATAATAAAAATTATTTAATTATAATAATTTACTATTTTTATTCAAAATGTTTTATAACAAATTATCATTATTATTATAATAATTATTATTATCATTAGAAGAATAAATCTATTAAATAGATTTAAAATTACGTTATACAATATTATAAACAGTACTTAATTTTTAAAAAGTTATTTTAAATCTCACGAAGGGCAGTATGGAGTGATCAACGCTGTTCATTATGTACCAAGAATTAAATACGTAACAAATTACTGAAAATTAGTTGTTAAAATGTGTACCGAAATTTGCAACAATCAGTACTGATTTTCAGTCAATTTTCACCCCTTTCGTATACTTATATGTTAACAAAGTAATATGTGTGAGTGTACGCTCAGCAGAAAAATTAACTACCTTTCTCTCTTTCTATCGCGTTGGCCAATGTTTATTTGTCTTTGTCTAACGTTTGACTTTAAAGAACGTATTTTAATGTCACATGATTCACTGAAAATGATAACAAGCGCACAATTATTTATATTATTATACATACGTAAAAGGGGTTGTACTTGCTGAAAATTCGCACTAATTGTTACGATTTTTCCTAGCAACGATATTGCAAAAAGTGTTACTCAAAATATACATCGTTTTTTCATTTCAGATTGCTCTCCGTGTAAAAATATTAAAATACTTGTTCAATTTTTGCAAAATGTTGGGGTTAAATTGAATACAGTGCATAACCTCAAATTAAATAACAAGAATTATTTGCAATAAAACGCTTGTTTAATATTGTTCTTAATTGTTAATAATGTAGAATTTTAACCTTAAAAAGCAACAAAGGAAGTTTGTTTATGTTGCGAATGACGTCACAAGTCCAACAGAGAAAGTGTAGCGATAGAAGAAGAGAGATAAATGTAGTGATAAATTCTAACCTTGGTATAGGCGTAAACTGTCGGCGGCAATCGACGCAACAATCAAATTGTCAATTGAATCGGACGATTCGCCTTTTGGCGTAACAATGGTGACCTCAATAGTTATCTCCAAAACTTGATTATTTTTGTTAAATGCTTCACGTTGCTTTGATTATGTTCGTCGTATTACTGTCGTTTCGAAAAGCATATTCTAACCTCAATTTTGAACGCTTTTGCAGGACATCGGTGCATTCTCCGGTGATAACTTCGACGCTAAACAATGGATCAACAAGACATTCCAGTCGGACGAAGCGCGCCAAAACAAAGATGTAAGTCGTATATAAAATCTCCTGAAAAACTTGTTTCTCTTCTATTGTTACACGCACATTTCAAACTGAGACCTTCAAACGAAGCAGCGCGAACATCGCCATTAAATAATACAAGGAAACGCTCGTTTGAATTTCCCGCGCTTTTTTTTTTTTTTTTTTTTTTTTTTTTTTTAAAAATTTTTTTTTTTTTTTTTTTTTTTTTTTTATTAAAAAATTGATATTTTGTAATTTGTGATGATTAATAAAAAATTAATTTAGCTTGTATGAAAAATGAAAATATATAATTAGAACAAATTATAATTATATTATTATAATTAAATTATGACTATGTAACGAAAACTTAGAAAATTTTTGAATAATCCTAAGTAATATCTTATAACTAACAAATTAAAAATAATAAAATATTAATTAAAATTATATTATAAAACAATGAAATTTTGCTTTAAGTAAAAACGCCAGTAAAAATGTATATATATAGCTTATAAATAATTTGTATTATTATTATTTCAATGTATTATTTTATTTAGAGAATAATGCAATTTATGATTTTTTCAGGCTTTTGTTTCATCTTTGGTGATGAAATTGCAATTGTATGTGCAACAAGTGAACGGATCACTGGAGGAAACAAGTCAATCTGTTCTCTCAAGCATACCCCGAGTTTTGCGAGATGCTCAGCTTTTGCAGCAGGAAGCACAAACTTTAATGGAAAAAATGGCTGCTGTCAAACATGAAATCGCAAATGTACTTTTGCTTTTCTTAAATATATTCTATATAATAAAATAAAAAATGAATGAATTAAAATTAATTACTTATTTTTATATTTTAAGGTTGAGAAAAATACTGCAATGTCAATAGCAAGTTTAGAAAAACTAGACAGAATTAAAACGGACTTACAAAATGCTAAACAAGGATTACATGAGGCCGATAATTGGACTGTTTTAGCAAATGATGTTGAAGAGGTTGAATATTTTAAGAAGTCACTTATAAATCTCGTTAATCAAGTTTTTCAATAAAAATTATATATTTTGTAATAAAAGAATTTAATATTGAAAAATAAATTTCAGGTTTTCGAATCTGGAGATGTCGAAATTATCGCAAACAAACTTTATAGTATGCAAAAATGTTTATCCATGTTAGTGAATGTTGCTGATTATGAAGAGAAAAAATTACAATTAGAAGGTCTAAAAAATCGACTTGAAGCAATGACAAGTCCAAAATTAGTACAGGCATTTTCTTCTGGAAATTTGGGTAATTAAAACAAAATATAATTTCGAATTTAATATTGTTATCATACAAAAATTATAATTTATTATAAATAACATTTATTTTATAATTACTTAACAAATATTTTAATTACAGAACAATCAAAATTATACGTTTCCATCTTTGATAAAATGGATCGACTTCCACAATTGCTCAAATATTATCACAATTGTTTGAAAGTTTCATTAAGTCAAGATTGGCAGAAAATTATTGAAATAAACCAAGACGAGTCTGTTTCTCAGTGGTTACATGCTTATTATGATAAACTGTTATCTGTTTGGCATGATCAAGTAAAAATAATCAATTAATTTATCTATTTTTAATTATTTTCTAAATTCTACTTTTATCATCAAATTATCGTTATATCTGACTTCTAGGTTAAATGGTGCAGAAATTTATTCAAAAATTTCTCAGTAGAAACACTTGTCGATATTTATGCTGATTTATTACAAGGATTGGATCCTTCGATATTAAAATGTATTGATTCTGCATTGAAGCAACAACCAAATGCAATGAAGCTGCCGTTTCTTATGGAAGTCAAACAAATAACGCAACATTTTGCTACAAACTTGAACAAAGCCATTGATTCGGCCAGTCAAGAAACAATTGGGAGTAAAAAGCTGTTGTCTCTTGCACAGGCAATTTATACTCCCTATGTGCCTTTTATTGCAAATTATGCGGTTTACGAGACGGCCCAATTGATACAACAACTGGATTCTGTTGAATTCAGTAACGAAGAATTGAGCGAGTCAATTAATCAGTTATCTTTGAGTATTGCAAAAGTTATAGATTATGCCAATGAAGCGAATAAACGATGCAAAATTTTCACTGAGGGATGCGGATATCCGGAATTACTAAAAGCTTTAAATGTAACATAAAATCACATTTAATAAGATTTCTTTAATACTACTAAAATTTATATTTAATATATGCTTGTTTTTCCTTATTTTAGGAATATTTTGGAAAACATTATATAGAAAAATTCAGAGCTGAAATAATAAAAATCGACAAAAAGAAAGTTAAGCATGAAGATTGGAATTTGTTTCAGATATGTATGACTTTGATGGAAAATATAGGTAAGTATTTAAGCAAATAATTATATTATTTGAAAAATAACAAATATTATTTGAATGTTCCATGAATCCAAAAAATTATTTCAACTGATATTTCTTTTTTAGGAGTATTATTAAATCAAATTCAACAGTTCGAAAAAACATTAGTACTTGATATTTCAGAAACTAATAATAAACTTCAAAATCAAACGACAGACGTATTTTGTCAATACAAAAAATTATTATTAACTGCATCTGGTCGAGCTAAATTAGAAAATCTTGTGACATCATTCCAAAAAGGTTTAATAAAATATAACTTAGTGTCGACAACTATTTTTTTAATTTTTAAACTTATTATTTATAAAACATTATTTTATTTGATTTTAGAAGAATCAACGATTCTTGATCCAGTTCTTAAATCAGTCTATAAATTGTGCTCAGACCTACATCGCACGACTCATGAAGTCATATTCTCGCCAATATTCACTCAACTTTTGCTTATGCAAAAAGCTCCCGCCTGGAATTCAGATAAAAATATGTCGAATGTTGGTGCTGACTTTCCAGACTACAGTTATGCTCCACAGGAATACATCACTCAAGTTGGCGAATATCTCATGACATTACCCCAGCATTTAGAGCCATTTTCTTTAAAAGATCATCCAAATTTGGCACGAGCATTGAAAGCAGCTGATCCACAATACAGCCCAGGAGTAACTGATTTTACCAACGTATTTTTGGAAATCATTGCAAAAAAGACTTGTCAGATGTTTCAAGATCAAGCTGTTGCAATCACTGATTTGAACTTTTTTGCATGCAAACAACTTGCAACTGATATTGGTACTTAATTATATAATTGTTTTTTTGTTTTTATATATCACGAAATTTTTATTATGCAATGTATATTTCAGAAAGAAATTTCATTAAAATTAATTTCATAATTCTCATTATTTTCTAGATTATCTTGGAAATATTTTAGAAGAACTTGGACTTTCTTTATCTGAGAACCTACAGCAAATGTCACAATTATTACGACTTACACCGGAGGAATATCAATCCGGAAGTATCGGTTGTAATGCTCGTGTGGTTGCAGTTGTACGAAACATGAGAAATATCAAATCTGCCGGATAAAAGTGCATTTTATTCAAAGTTAATTTAAATTATTATATATTATATTTACAATATATAATAATTATATATTGCTGGGAAAATGATTGCAGTATAAATCAATTTATGTACACAAAAATATTTTTCTAGATAGGTATATTTTTATCATTTTTATTTATTGTTGTTGACTTTGTTTTTTCTGTACATTACAAATAATCAGTATATTTAATAATTATAAAAAAGACTATATAGTTATATAGATCTAATCAAATTCAATTACAAATCACACTTTTTATTAATGAAAAAATAAAAATTAGAAGTTTAAATGTATAAAAATGATTTTCTTTTAATATATCTTTGACTATATATTTTGATAATGACTTTATATATTTAATATAAATGATTATAAAATGTTTCACTAAACATTTCACTAACAATTATATTTAGTTTAATTTGTTTTAACTTAACATATTTATAATAATTGTATAGAAATTTATTTTAATAGAAAACGTAATAATCACAGACTGCAAAACGACTATATATTGCACATAAACATTATTTTTCCAACATTTGTGACAGATTTTGTTGTGCCTCAATTATCAGTCTGAAAACGAAATTTTATTACATTGTAGTAAATCATGATACATTAAAATAATCTTATATAAAAAATAAAAAATAATTTTAAATAATTTAATCATGTGAAAAAAACAAGTTACCTATTAACGTTCGTATCAGTGCTATTGTTTCGTCTTTTAGTTGCATTCAGAAGAATAATCCTTTCCATTTGTTTCAATAAATGATTATTCTTCTGTAATTGACTTTGTATTATCAACAGTACTGACAATTCATCAATCTAAAAAAATCATACATTATTGACTGACTAATAATTACATTTTCACTGCAGTTAGTGATTACATATCGAATGAAATTCACTATAATGATTTGTACTTGTATAAATAAAATTTAGCACGTTTGAGTAACTTACTTCATTATATGCCAGAATCATATTATACAATGTTTCAAAGCACAATTTTCGTAAATCATTTTGATTAAAAATAATTGACAAAAGTTCTTCTGCGACATAAGGAAATTTATTTTGTTTGATGTATTCTGGCAATGAATTTCTGTTCAAATGCAAAGTTAATTCTTTACTCAAACATGTTACAGTGGCATTGAACAAAATTAACATGTATAATTCTGGGTTTTCTGTGACTGAAAATAATTTTGGTAGAAAATCTCTCAGACATTGAAACATCTGAAACAAAAAAATATAATTTCAAATATAATAATTATCATGATTTTCAAAAATATTAGTAACTTGAAGAAATTACATTGTTTTCGGTAATTAAAATTTCCTTTTTCTGTTGGATAAAAATAATCATCAAAACAGTCCAAAGTTTTGGTACAACGACATCCTCAATACCACCTTCATTATTCTTGAAAATACTTTGACTATAATTGAGTAAAACCAATATTGTCGAAAGGGCATCATCGAAGAAAACAATACCATTTGGCGTGACGAGGCATTTACAGTATAGGAGAATAATATCGCAGCATAACTTAGGAATAATTTTAAGAAGTGATATCAGAGTGTTACTTGTTTTAAAAATATTTTTTAATATGGCTGCAGAAAATGCGATGATTTCAGATTCACTAGACTCGGTCAATTTAGGAACTATGGATCTAAAAGTAATACAACTCTTTTTAACATTATTTAGTTCGATTCAAATTTATGCTTAGTAATTTAAAGTTAAATTTGTTTACCTTAATGCCCAATTAACTATTGAGGCAAAATGATACGTTGCATCAAAATCATCATTTTTGTGTAAGATATTAATCATAGAAATGTAATGTTTAAATAAACGTACTAATATAATATCTGTACTTGCATTGTACTGATTACTGATAAGTTGATTTTCAATAAGATGTTTTATACAACCCAAATAATTCCAAAACTTTATCATTTCATGATAACATTTTTCAATTATTAAGCTATCGCTTAATAAAATATTAAAAATCTTGAGACCTAGAAACCTTTCTGGCACACTAGAATTCTATAAAAGATATTAAATAAATGATCGGAAATGATTTACTATCACATTAAACATTATAAAAAAAACTTACAAGATCGAACAGTTGAATAAGTAATTTAAAAATATCGTGAATTCTATTCCACTTTATGAGCAAATCCAATATTCGAAAAATAATGTCTTCATTACTGTTTGCATTCATTAACTTTTCTATACAAACGGTGATGTAAATATGCCCATTTTTATGTTTAGATCCAGGTAACAACGACAGAAGCAATATTGCAGATTCACTATTAGATGCATACTGCAACATGGAAAAATGTATGTATATTTTTTTTTTAACATTTAAGTCTATCTTTTGTTAAATTACATAATTAGAATAATAAGAATAAAAACCTTAATAAACCAACAAACTGCAGAAACATTCTCAAAAACAATGTTAGCAATGTCTTTACAATGATTCTCATACGAATCATCAGATAAGTCTTTACGTTTGACGAATAAAATAATAGCAGCTGCTTCAAGAAGTATATTTAAAATATCTATACAATGATTATCTGTAATATTTAATTGATTAAATAATTTAATGTAATTTAATATGAAACAATTTTGAAGTAATATATATTAATTATTTTATTTTTACCATTAACGATTTCTTTTTTAATATCTTCTTCCATTTCTAAATTTTTATATTGTTCTATAATTTTTATCACGATAATTTTTGCTATACTAAACGCTGTTTCATTATTAAAACTGTCCTTTGAAAATAACAGCACCTTTCGCATTGCACCTTGATTAATAAAACCAAAGCGAACGATATCACATACAATGTCATCAACATTTTCATTAAATTTCAACTTTTCATGCAAAAGTTTCATAGACAGTTCAAATATTTTGCTATCATTTCGTATCTGAAATAAAATTATTATTTTAATCATTATTTGTTATAAGTAGACATCACTTTACAACTATCGAACAAAATGTGTATCGTAAGTTATTCCTTGTATCAAATTACCTCAACACAATCTAATATGCAAGATAATGCAATTATATTCCAAAATTTTACACTACTTTGATTGGTTACGAATAAAAGTAATTCCAAAAATGCAATCCTAACTTCAGTGCTATTGTCGTAAATGTATAACTTCAATTCTCTCAGTAAACTCTCAATTTTGCTTGCCAAAAGTGTATTTGTTAAAACCGATTTTAATCCTTGCAACACTTCCAGTCGAACCCTCTTGTCTATTGAAACTCGTGATATTTTAATAATAACTTTGAACCATTTCTGTATAATATCGTCTGGAACGTCGTTCCAGTTTATTTTGAAGATTCCCTAAAATTGTTAATTAACTATATAATAACTTAATGTTACTTTGTAATAATTAAAATAACATATTTTTAATAATATTAAAATATTGATTACTTTGATTGCAACTAGACAAACATGTTCATTTTTGTCTTGCAGTAATTCAATTATAGCATTGTGTAATCTTTGCAAATGCACTTTATTTTGTTTTAAATTCTTTTTATTCGGCGGTATTGGATACGACAAAAATAGCATTTCTGCAGCATTGCAACGAATTGAACATCCTGGAGCCTAAAAAGGTATTTGGTTAATAACCGAACACTAATTGTTCTAACATCAATCAGTTTAATTAATTTGATTATATTTTGTGTACCTTTAGATGGCTCCATATTTTTTTCTTTTGCAAATTATAAATAATCGTTGTAAAATGAGTATCTTCAGATGACTGAAAATATTTTAGAATGACCAGTAGATTTTTTCCCAACTTATCGCGACCATTTAAAGTTCTTTTTGATCTTAAACAATGGAAAATCAAATCTTGCAGACATTTTTCTTTTATTATGTTTCTATTTGTATTAGTTGCTTTTGTATAAGCTGTCGAATAAATATCTGCGTAAGCTTTCAAGTAATATGATTCATCTTCAAGAGCGTTTTTGATTTTTGCGTGAAGAATCTAAAAATAAGAAAGATCAGTGAATTATTATTCTATGATTGTATTAGTAAAAATGAAGTTTAAAATAAGATATACTAAAACTAACTGTTATACAGGGTTCTCCGAAATTAAACAATCCGGAAATTAATTCCCGTCCTTCCGAAGTAGAAATCACAGATTTTTCATGAACCAATTGGACGGCATCCTCGATTTTATTCTTTTCAATTAATAATGTTAATGCAGATTTAACATTATTCAGTCTTTTGATGTGATCCTAAAAAATAACAAGTACAAACAAGTACATTATAGATAATATTTCTTATTGAACAAATAATTTTTTATTCTCGGTTGATGAAATGAAATCTTAGTTGAAATATTTTTTCAACTAAGATTTCATTTACATCAAAGATTATAAGGAAATTAATCAAACATTTCAAACGATTTGACAAAAAATATGTATAAAATAATAATTATTCTTCTTACGGTTGAAATCTTTGATTGATTAATTAAAAAATTGAGCGCTTTTAATATAACTTCTTCTTGACATTTTAACTGAAATTCCCAACACTTTTCAAAAAGACTAGATATAGCATCCTTTACCTATAATCAATTTGTATAATAGCACTTTTATTAATAAATCGAAATATATTTATATTCTACAAAAAATATTGTGGATTAATAACATACCTCGTAGCTTGAAATAAAATCAAATAAAAAAGGTAACAAATTAATAGCATCATAAAAGTTTTCAGAAAATTCATTTTGCGATAAAATCGTTTTGATACCTATTTCTGCTACATAATTAATATAATATAAATTTACCTGTAACATGAAAAACGTGAAAATGATATGTGCAATTACAAAATATTGTTTAATAATTCAAGTATATTTTTCCATATATAAAATATGACTTTATTTTTTATATATTAATATTAATAAATCTAAAAATATTATTTCTGTAATTACTTTTGTATTGATTGCATTGCAGTTATCTGAGTTAATATTTGCTTTGAGATCTGTTAAATATGTCTTCAAATGTTTCCAGACATTACAAATTTCTTCGTTAGACAAGCGTTTGAAGTCTTTCAAGTTGATTCCCTGACGATAAAACAGAACTCAATTAAAATTACAATCTCTTATTCATCAATTAAATATAAAAGAGAAATAACTTAATTCAATGTTAATTTAAAATTGAGTTAATTTATGATAATAAAACCATTGTATAAAATAGATTTGTTTGAAGAAATCACCACAGTAAAAGTCGTATGGTCGTTGAAGTTGTCGTCCGAAAATTTTGGTTTTTTGCGTTTTTTGAATTTGCTTTCCTTTTTTTTATTTCGCTTCATTATGACAGGTAAAGCAAAGTGCGAAAATTTGCACAAAAATTGCTATTTTTTTGACTCACGATTGATCGAAATCGACGAACTTCGCGCGTTATTATCGATTTGCACGCCGGCTGTGATAACAAACCGCAGCCATTTTGACATTTGCTTGACGGTGAATAATCGATGAGATTAAATAACTATGAATCGCGCTAAAAATAATGCTGATGTGATTCTATTTTTTCATGGTAATTTCAATTTTTAATTTTTATAAGTAATTTCTGTCAGTGATTGCAAAATTTTTGATGTTAAAACATCGGCTTATTTATATGCACAAAAATAAACGATATGTAACTAAATTCATGTTGTTTGCGTCTAAACAAACAAAATATTTGATACAGTTCGTTTTACAGTTTAATATTTTTTGAAATACTTGTTTAGTAAATAATTACAACTTTATTTGAATTCTAATGAATATTATCTTTTTACAAATTTGTCCATATTTATACATATTTCTTAAAATATGCGTTTAAAAATTTGTTTGTTTTTTTTTAATAAATTAACTAAGTTTTTAAATAAAATTAATTCTTAATACTAATCGTTTATCTATTAATATTTTTATTGAGATGCTAAATTTAGTTTTATTTTTGCAGATGTATATTTAAATTTAATGCAAAATATAAAAGTGTCTATATCGATATCTCAGACGAAGAAAAGGACATTTCAAATTTTTATATGTATTTTAAAATTGGAAATCTTGAAATATCCTTTTCTTCGTCTGAGACGTCGATATGACAAAGTAGCAAAACTTTTAATTTTCCCTACATGTGCTAGATTTAAGGTGATTCTTCAGCTATGTAAGAGCAAAAAGGATAGAGCTAATGGTGACTCCATTAGTGGAAGAGAGAAGCAGTGAATTCGATTGAAGAATCACCTTAATGTGTCGCAACCATCGCAGTTACCGACGTTTCTACGGGTAAGTTCACATGTTACTTCACATATTATCAGTGACTATAGATATATATATCTATAGTCACTGATATTATATATAGTGATGTTCGATGTTGAAAAAAAACATCGATGTTAAAATAATCGATGTTTTAAAACATCGACATCGGGTAATCGATGTTATTTAAAAAACATCGATTAATCGGATAATCGAAAAACTTAGAAAAA
>JABFPJ010004584.1:0-13524 GCA_022817425.1 Gryon sp. ZL-2020 | reverse complement strand
AATTTAATGACATATTTTATATAGTTTTGCAAGGAGAATCTAAAACTTAGTAGAATGAAGAATCCCATTTAAATTATAATCTACACTAAGAAAAATAACTTACAATAAATTACTGTTTAAACAGTAATTTATTGTAAGTTATTCTTCTCAGTGTAGAGGTTTTAATTTATTTGAACTTAAATTCACTAATTTGACGTTATTGGTCTAATCCGCAAAAATTAGTTTAAAAGATATTTTGAAAATAATCTTTCAGAAATTTGACAGATCTACGTAAAATTAAATTTAATAGCTCAATTATTATTATTTCTTATGAGTTAAAGTGTAAATGAAACTCAAAACTCATATATTTTCTACACATTGAGTTAAGTTTTAAAATGAAAAGGTCACTCTTTTAATAATAAGTTATTTATTTTTCAATATATTTTTCTTTAAAATACAAAATGACCATATTTTTAAGAAAAACAGAATATTCATATATTTATATTATTTCATAAATGTTCACTAATTAAAATAAATTAGTTAAAATTTACAATGATACTTATGTGCATTTTGCATCATAATTTGCATTATTACTATTTAATTCAACGGTCAAATAAACAGTAAAGGCTTATAATAGAATACTGCACAGAAAACGTAATGCCTTTATGAAAATTGCGTGTAAAAGGGATATTCACAAACGCTACGAAAAGTTGAACAAGGAAAATCACTGTTTTTACCAAAATTTCGTTTTGACAGTAAATATACCCTATGACGCGCAATTATTATGAATTTTCCGTGTGGATAATCTTTTTTAGTACTTTATCTTTGTTAATATTTATTAAAATAATATTTTCTTCATATTAAACAAACTTCAAACATAAAAGTTAAGCAACTCATGCATGAAATATATAACAATCAAAGTGCAGTACGTAAAGAATGTACGTCGAATGATCCTCATCCGCCATTGTTTACACGTGAAGTGGCGTTCGTACTAAGAAATAGGTTAATTTCACACAGAAAAAATTCATATGCGTTTAATGTTTCGCTTTTCTTAAGAAATTCAATATCCTATGCAAGTGATGAGCTATATATTTTTTGAAAATGAAAAATAGAAAATTTTTTTTATATTTTCGATTGAGTAGTTATTGTAGATGAAACAATGAAAATGTTCTTGCAGATATATACACAAGTACTCTTATTTTTTTTTTTTATTTTTATTTTCATTGGATTACTTACGACGTTAAATTTAACATGATTTATAAAAGACGTCTCGGAAAATTCCACGAATCTAACTGCTTATGAGACATTTCTCATACTTTCACATCATTTTTCTCAGACCGCGACGTATACGCAGAACGTCAAACTGTGAATTAGCGCTGCATCGCGTCTTCAGCGACACTTCCCAGATACTCTAGGCGTAACAATGATTTCGTATCTCGGTCGATGCTAAATAAGTCCCTCGCGCACCGCTACCTTGCTAATGCTTTTTTGGCTAATTATCCACAAGCGTATGGTAATTTAATTAACGGATTAAAGTAGTTCGCACTCTTTTTGATCGAGAAAAACGTACAAAAAATTTTCCGCTTGCACCTTACACCTTTTGTAACGTAGTTTTCAGCAATAAAACTTTTTAAAGTGAAAATATCATCGAGATTTACTATTTCTCTCACATATTATATCTACTCTTTAATTAATTTATAAATAAAATATACCTTTTTACTTTAGTGGTTAATTAGTTAGTTATTTTCTATTTAAATAAAGAAATCATTGATGCATATATTAATGTAACATAAATCTATTTTTATATCAATTCAAGTTATAAGGTTACAGACATAGACATTCATTTGAAAATCCAAAAAGTAACATTTTTCTCAGTTTACAATATCTATATACAGGGTGTGTCACAAAAAAGTATCGAAAAAGTAAGAGTTTATTCCTGGTAAAAAAATATGTAAAAATAGATATTGCCACAGGTTTACCCAAGGTTGCCACGGCATTTGCCATACTATGGCATAAGCTATGTCTATATACCACATTATATGCCACAGTATGCCACATTTGTGCCATGGCGTGGTAAACGCTGTGTCATCCATGGCTAAAGCTGTGGCAATGTATATTTTTACATAATTTTTCACCAGGAATCAATTCTTATTTTTTCGATACCTTTTTATGACACACCCTGTATACTAGTTGAAATAATGTATCTATGAAAAAATACATTCCTTTAGGTCAATCAAAATAAAACAAGAATTAATAAATAACTCAAACATTGTGATGCAATTTATTTACTTTTATATGATAATGTTAATGAAACATTATACTTAATTTGTTATTTACAAAAATGAAATAATAAAGCCATATCTTGGTTTGACAGGTTCACTGTCATACCAAATAAAATGAAATGAAAAGTATTTTTACTATAATTATAAAAATGTATAAAAACCAGCTGAATCGCCGGCTTCCCGGCGATTCAGCCCTATGATTCCTTCTCTATATAACCACCTATACCCGAGGTTTCCTTATGTTCTCTCTGTGGACTCACTATACGCAGAAATTCTAGCAGTTATTACAGAAATCCGTCAAACAACGTATCTGTCAAGTATCATTATTCATCCTTATGGGAAACGAACAATTGGTCCTGCTCTGGCCCAGTATTGGTCCTCTGGCATAATCTGCTACCAGAGCTGAACCAGTATTGGCCCGTATGTTTACGTTGGCAATTTCCCATAGGGTTTTATTAGGATTATTTTAAAACATTCTTTTTTAATATATGATTTAGATATTAAATACAGTTGCGCATAATAATGTTTAATATATATGGAAATATATTATACAGTGTACTCATATATTAATATATGTAATAGCATTTGCAATATATATTATTTTTAAAATCCTAATAAATTAACAATAATACATGACAGATACGTTGCTTGACAGGTTTCACTGCTATTATTATACGTGAACGTTCCCGCAATTACTGCAAGACTGTCATTGCTTTTCAAATATGGCAATAACTGCTAGAATTTCTGGCAACAATTGCTATATTTTTCTTTCCGTGTACAGTTTATAAAATTTCGTTGTGTTTTTACTAAGTCTTTTTGTAAATATTATTTGAAAGTATATTTCACGCTTTAATGATTTAACTGAAGAAACAAAACTTTTAACGACAGTCGGATGAAAAACCGTGAGATTACGACAGCTGATTAAAGATCAGAAGGCACCGAGTTCAGAACTCAGAGAAGGAATTTTTTCATAACGTTAAAATGTATAATATAATAATTATGGTACTTCTATAATTCTCAAAAATATGACTAAAATAATAATTAAATGTTATTTTACTAAAATCAAATAGTAAAATTTGTTAAATGCATTTACCATCATAGCTTTACTCAAAAGCATAGCAATGCTTAGTAAGTTATTTTCTTACGTGTATGGCCCTCTTTTGAACCTGTCTCTCCTCCTATGACCCACCCTCTATAACATCCCTATGACATTTCCCAACGGAGGAAAGTCCCTGATAAGATTTGATTTTTTTCCAAAAATCAAATGTATATATCGCAAAAATATAAACCCTACGTCACTTTAAAAATCTAAGGCTATATGCCATGTTTGTTTGTTGATTAGCATACAAACAAACAGATAACCACATGGTGACAATTTGAATTTTATATTTTAGTAAAGATATTATAATTATGAACCCTATAAGCACGATCGTAATCTTGCCATGATTTATGGTACAATACTGGTGCCAGAGATGTCTATATGGCATATAATAAAAGATATGTGATGTAGATATATTCATTGAACCAAAAATTGCAAAAAAATTTGTAAAATTTCATCTTAAAATCGCAAAATTTTGCGGTATACATGTAATGAATCTACGTTTCAACACTAAATTGTGCTGTTTTTAACAAGAAAATTAATCATTGAGGTCGGGCATCTCCACCGTCCTGTTATTAAAAATAACATTTTCTGTGTAATCGTGAAACATTTAGAGATTCCATTTGAATTTTTGAGCATTTTGAAATAACGCTGATGAGTAACACAAGGTGAAAAGATTAAAAACACAGTTAAAAATGTAGATACGCTTTGGATACAGATGTAGGGACGGAGGTCTTAACCATTAATACATCGATCGTACGAACAAATCAATCACAAGGAGAAAAAGAAATATTTAAGTGACAAAGAAGGCGGTAAATTAAAAAAGGTTATTATTATATTCGCTAACAAATAATATAAACCGTGTACTTGTGTCAATGTACTGAAATAAACTTTACCAACTTGCTTTTTATCTGAAGATTTTATTTGCAGGAAATATGCGTATGTATGCATCACACGTGTTCATCCGAGACTTGTCGAAGTATGGTTTTGTAAAAAAATTTATCAAATTATGTTCATTAAGTTACATTTCCGTTTCGTTGAAGATTTTATGTTTACTGTTTGGCGAGAAGAAAAAATGCTTTATGTTTGCACTAGATTTATGCTTTGATTAATGAGGTTTTCAGCGTGAATAAGATTTCTTTGATTTTAAACTTCCTTTTTTTCAAAACAAAAATCACATTTTATTAATTGGATCATTAAGTTTAGTTTTGTTCTTTTTATATTGGGCAGTAATTTAATTGGAACATTTCTACAAAAATTAATTGCTGATTCATTAATTCCAGTTATTAATTTATGATAAATATATTAATTAACTGAAATAATATAATAGTAAATAAACTAAATAATCAATATCATAGAACATATGTTAGAAATGAGATAGCTATATTAAATTTACGTTGAATTCAAGCGTACTAGATTAGTAGACATTACAATAAAAAGCAGTGCTTCACATAAAGAAATTTTATTCTCATAAATTTATTGTTTACAATGCAAAATTGTATAATGGAAATTTGTTTCATTTTATAGAAAAAATGAATAACTTACTTTCTTTCAGTTAAAAATACGCACATAGTACAATCATGTTTATTCATGGAGATTATCTGTTTTGTTTAAATATTGAATATAGTGGAAAAATCACTCATAGTTTAAAAGTACTTAAATACTGAAGATATTTTTGTACAAAAATGTCTACAAATGAAAAGTTTGTAAATATTTTGAAGTATACTTTTCATGATGGCATATCTAAACGAGACAAACTTTTACGTTTATGGCACGATACCGTTCGCCAGTCGCTATTTCTCTCTTTCTCTCTAGACTGCTGTTCAATATAGAATTTGCATGTGACCTAAATTGACAAAATATTGTACATTTATTGATATTTTATGCAAGCACCGTATATATTTCACTCGTATATGATTATTTTCCCGCCAAAGACAAACAACAAATTGCAAAGATCATTGAATATGTGTGTTTTGTTCTGTATTTATCGAATCATCAAAGTGCTTTATTAAAATTGAGCTATACAGTTCTTTATAGTTCCTTTTCATAACTTCCTTTTAAAGCACATGATACATTCAGATTATTCTTTCGTTTATTAATTTTCTCATTTTCCTTTTCATTTGTCTTCAATCTTCACAAAGTAGCCAATTTCCAACTCTATTTCATTAAAGTGTTAATAAAAAAAAAGAAATCAAAGAAAAAATCGTACAATTTCAATTGAAAGAATTGAAATCGAAATGATAAAAGGAAGCGGTCATTTGGGTACATTCTCTTTTTACTGTTCGCATTTCAATTGATTTTGGTATTTAATTGAATTTGTGACCTTTCGCAAAGTTACACAGAGACTACCTTCATTTCTTATGACGAAGTAAACTTTTTCAGAGATGAGTGGAAAAGGATATACACTTTGACAACTACGAAATTATATATTAATTATCAAACATGAAAAAAACATATAAATTACTTATATGCTTACTAAATATAAGTTACTTGAAAATGAAAATAGAAGAAAGTATTTAATGTAATATTTCAATAGCTACTTTTTTTCTTTTCGTATATTGTGAAAACAACGGCAAAAGTAGAGAAGATACACTTTTACGATCGTAAGCGCGACAAATTATTCACTACAGCTCTATTATGTAATATTTATTGGTGCAATTGTAACCGATCGGATAACTTTGATTCGGAGCACTTATTTTCTCCGGAGATTGTTGCAATGTAGTTCACGACCTGGAATAATGACGATAACACGTACCATATTTGCTTTTCAAACTCACACGTGTATATAAAAACGAAAAAGAAAGCGCTGACCAGTTTCTTATCGGCCATGAACCTGCGAATTCCTTCATTCATCTTTCAATTATTCTACCTGATCCGTATCAATGAAGCAAAACAAATGAAAGAAAAGATAAAAAAGCTGGAAAATAAGAAAATGTTCTGCAAGTTAAATAATTCTAATCTGTTCAATAAACCTGTATATCTTAGTTCCTTTCCTAGAGAATAAATCATACTGCTGTTTAACATGGCGTAAAAAATATATTAATTTTGCAATCAATATGCGCATTTATCAACAATCATAACGATTTTGCGCAAGTGTTTTCAGTTTCGATAAAAAAACGGGATATGGAATGGAAAGGGAAAAAATTATTCCGCGTGAAACCTGGTTATCTTCGCGTTCTTGTCTTTCTTTCTATCTTTCAGGTTTTACTTTATAATTGCAATGCACTTCGACGATGATTTAGCTATTATTTGACATGAGATTTGAAGAATATTCTCTTAATGATATATTTGTTTTTAGTAAAAGAGAAACTGCTAATTATTTGCTGTCGTTTATTTTTATCTTTTACTTGTGACATTTCAACGCTGACCGTTTATTTAAATAAAACCAAAAAATGACATATAATTAAAATTTCGTAAGAATGACACAAATTTTCTTTTTATATCATATATATAGTTTTATTTGCTGATGTTTTTACTTCATTTATTAAGTCGAGTTTGAAAAATTGATTTTATTTCCTTGACGAAATATGTAATTTTATAACCTAATACAACTCCGAAAAAAACAGTATGTAATACTAGAAATAAATGTTATGTAGTATGGTAAAACTTGAATTTCTGCACATTTATTTGATTTGCAGAACATGATCTATAATTACTTGACTCCAAAAACGATAAATAATTAAACAAAAAAAGGTGAAACGAGTTTTTCGATTTTTTATAACACGGATGCTTTCATAAAATAAAATGATTTGTCATTTTATGTGTTCCTCAAGAATCGTCAAGCTGTTATAATAATATGTCTATATTACTTAAATTTATATATATATATATATATATATATATATATATAGGCAAAAAGAAGCGAGCTGCCAATCGCGCTAATGGTTAAGCAAAAAAGAATGAAATGTCGAGCGTAACGCACACCCGGAAGTTCTGTGCAAACGTTGCGCGTTCACAATTATGTTAACGAGCAGTGAGAATCCCGCCCTTCGACATTTTCTTCACACTCGACGACGTTCTCGTTGATTTTCATCGAAAGAATAACTCTCCTTGCAGTCGTTCTGGCAAATTGACTGCTCGCGCACGTCTTTGCTTTAGCTATAAGCTTTAACTACAGTGCAAATGCTTGCAGAAACCTGTCATTTTTGATACTTCTTTTTCGTTAGTAGTTTTCCCGCAAATATCCCGCGAAGTTTTCCACTCTAGCACGAGCATTATTCAACTATTCGTTCATACTGACTTCTTTACTTATTATTTTTTTGTTTCTAGTTGTTTTTTTTTCTATATGCATTTTAAAAGTGCGTCAATTTTTTGTCTACGCATGAAGAAGCTAATCGTTTTCAAACACTACTACATCACTTTAAAAACTTGTTATGATAGAGTTTATAGATTGAACAAATACTTTTGGCTAATTAATTTTTGTTCACTAGTATTGCTTGAAATGCTTGTTAATAGCAGAAGCACCTACTAGGAGATTCGAAAAAGATAGATTTCTTATATGTGACAAGAAATGCGGAATTCAAACTCTTTTGCTTTAACAGACAACGTTACGGAATTTTTCAATGCATAAGAAAGTTTTTCTTTCTTTTCAAAAATGAACAAATACTTTTTTTAAATAATTTTTGTATTATTTACCAACACCATTTTATTAGTTTATTTTACATTAAAAAGAAATAGTAGATTATACTTATGAATTGTTAATAGCTGCTTTATTAACTTTAAATATAGGGTCAACTCGGGTTAGAGACACAAAAGTGTAAAGTTGAAAATAAAAATCTTGCATATTTTTTATTTATTAATTTATTGTTGTATATTTATTTGCATAAATATCTTGTAGTTACATAAAATTTACAGTAGAACCTGTGAAGAGTCCATATTTGTGTCTTTGTTTACACTGTGAAGAGTCCACTATTTCTCTCCTTGTTTAACCTATGTTTTGGTATAAAGAAAAAAAGATAACAATAGTGGACTCTTCGCAGGTTAAAAAGGACAAAAGAAGTGGACTCTTCGCAGGTTCTACTGTATTTGATTAGGTTTACATACATAATAATTTGTTGTATAGAAAACCTTACACACTGAAAGAAATTCTTTGTTTTATATTTTTTTTCTTATATTACATAATCCAAGAGATTATTACTGTACCAAGAGAAGTCAATGCAAAATACATACAGTGTGTATAGCTTTATAGTGAAAACTTTTATAAACGTAAAGAAAAATGCTCAACAAATCGCAAGTTTATTTTTTTATTTATATACACAAAAATAAGGTGTCACACATTATCCCGATATCACACTTATACCCCGGTTAACCCTATAAAATAAAGACAAAAATATGTCCTAAATTAAAAACAATTCATACACTACAAAAACAAGTGTCTCATTTTAACCCTTTCCTTCCCACTGTAGCTTTAAAGCAACGTGTATTTTACACAGTATACTTTATTTTTCAAATAAAAGTTGAACTTAAAATGTTTGTGCTCACTTTTATACGATTAATCAATCATACATCTATAGAAAAGGTAAATTTTTCATTGAAAATATTGAATTTGTATAGGACTTTATAATAATCTTTTCATTTTTATTGAAAATAATTTGGTATTGAAAGGGTTAAGACATTTTTGATGATTGAGACGCGAAAAACGTCTTAAAATTGAATAAATGAGATATATTTAGTGTCTCAATCATCAAAAATGTCTCAAAATGAGACACTTGATTTTGTAGTGTATGAATAAAACGATAAAAGTTTTACTTTTGCACACAGAATATTTTTTAGATGATTTAAATAAAAATAAATTTTTCTCTACAGAAAAAAAAACTATTATTTCATATCTCAAATTAAAATTAACGTTTAAATATACTAAATTATTATTTTCAAGTAATGACATTCTATTATCTTATGCTAATTTATTAAATAACAAAATACTGTTACTTCACACTTTCATAACCATATTCTTAGAGCAAGTGAAATTGAAATCAGAAGTTGATATAATATTTATCTATTAAACAACTCTATATATTACTTTAAAGAGTATAATTCTGTTAAACCAGAGCTTTCTTATGATTCAATTATTTTAACAATAATGTTTTATATTTCAAGG
The DNA here is from genome assembly GCA_022817425.1 of Gryon sp. ZL-2020. Taxonomy (NCBI): domain Eukaryota; kingdom Metazoa; phylum Arthropoda; class Insecta; order Hymenoptera; family Scelionidae; genus Gryon; species Gryon sp. ZL-2020. Next base: position 4,067 of record JABFPJ010004584.1, on the reverse strand, counting down.
ATGCACTCTCCGTATGAGATTGTTAGAAAAACAGTATAAATAGTTTTTTATACATTATTAGATCGTAAATTTGAATATCTGCGTTTTGTATGCTCAAGAAACAATACAGATTGTAGTTTTACTTTGTTTAAAGATGCGTGATAATTAGGTTAGATGGCAGGAAAATGACTGATCGACTTATATTATTCATGAATAATTTAAGCATAAATGTTATTAATTAGTAAAAAAGGAAAATATTGATTTTTGTCGCGGAAAAGCATTGACACTGTCACTTTTAGGTGCTTTAAGGTTATGTTTGCCAGCGAATTATCGCGCTTGCGCGTCTAATATAATGAAATCGACTGTGGATCTAATGACGTAGATCGTAATTTCTGCAAGCTAGACTTTTAAAATAACTATTAATCAAACAGCAATTTACAATTAACGATTTAGATTTTTATTTTAACAATCTATTTGGATGAGTGTGTATAACATATATATTTTTGAAAGTGTTTAATATATATTTTATGACGTATGTCTTGAAAATATATATTTTTCCGTGAGTATATAGAAACAACATTCCATTTATAATAGAATACGTACACGAGTATATAATTTTTCATTTATGTTTTTGAAAATTAACTAAAATATTTTATCCATCGGAAATCTTCAAATCGACATTATTTTAAAGCACATTCTTGGTTATACATAACCAATCAAAGATAGTACATTCATTAAATTACATAAAGTAAATCTCGAACATCAGTATCATTAACCCTCAACTTTCATGATATTAAAAAAGGCGAAACGCTGTTTTTCTAAAAGTCTATTTCCCAAGAACGTATCACTGACAATTTATTAATTCTAGCAGTTGATCTAATCGCAATCACAACATCTTAATGACTATCATAAATAATTGCGCGTGTGTCTCGTTGATTATCAATGATATATTCGTCGTTGAAAAAGGGCGATTACATAGACAAGGGTGCAATAATTTCATCGATTGAAATAATTCAATCGACGATCAGTAGGCTCTCTAGTGTCGTGTCCGGCTGGGAATTTCGATGCGCTTATCTACTCCCTCGCATCTTGTCGCGAATCTATTGGGAACGAGAGAATTGACCAAGAGCACACTTCTTTAACGGTAATTTGATTTTTTAACCCACCGAAGATCAGACTTCTCGCTCGCCTATGGCCCATTTTTCACTCGACGGCAAATCTTTACGCTACCTTGTCCTTCTTTAACTCCGATAAAGCCAGGAAATGGAAGAAGCAAGATTTTACCGATAAAAATATGCTCTGATAAATATCAGCTCTAACTTCGGAAATAACAGCTAAGATTTTATAAGTAAATTGATATAGCTTTGATAACAGCATATATGTATATGTATATATAATCGTTCACACCTTCATCTTTGGACATATGTTTAATAGTACAAATTTTATAGACGTACGGAAGTAAATGAAATTAATACATTTTATAGAAAAAAAATTCTATATTTTTATATAACTAAAACAAGCTATACAAGTTAAACGATTGTACAATCAGGGAAATTTGAGAGGAATTTTTACTAAAGAACGTTGTAATCTGAGAAAATTATTGAAAAAGGCGCAAATTTTACTGCGTATTATACCAATTTTTACTATGTATACGTAGTAAAAATTGATATTAAAGTAACAATTTTGAAATAAATATTATTCTAATATGCTACTTAAATATCAAATTTTACTACGTATAGCAGTAAAATTTGCTCCTCTTTTCAATATGTTCTCAGATTACTACGTTCTTTAACAAAAATCCATAAAAAATTAGTAAATATTCCTCTCAAATTTCCCTCAGTGTATTGAATAATGTTCTACAATTATAGAATAAAAAAAGGTTAAGTGAAATAAAAGAAAAAGTAGTCAATAAACATAGCAATATCGCAAGAAAACTTTCCTCGGCGCTACAATTAATAATAATAGTTACGTTAGAAACGTGGTACAATTGGGTCAAGCGGCGCGCCGCGATTCAAGTGCGTCGGCCTCTTTGCATACGCAAGGCCGTGCACCTGTAAGTTACAAACGCACAAATACCCAGTACTCAATAATCTATCGACATTGAACCTTTTATTTACGAGCTGATAAACTTAAGTACCACAAATGAAGAATCACGTCAAATTATTAGCTCGACATTCACTTAATTTACGTCAATGAATAAAAGCTGTGAGAATACCAATAAAAATTGACCGCAACATTTCCGGATAATTCCATGCGAATACCAGTTCTACCAGATCGGCTTATTAACATTTAAACAGCATGACACTTTACAGAAAATCTAATACGAAGTGATCATCTGAGCCACTCATTTGTGGCGTTATATTTATTTAATTGGAACAATTTGAACATTCTAATCAATATTTGACTGGCATTGATCGAGTAATGGAAATTTATTCTGCATTATATCTCTATGTCGGATATATGTTGAATCCCAGATTAGGAAACAAAAATTAGCCAGATTATATTTACGTATCGGTGATCAATCAAAATCTCTAATACATAATTAAAATTTTAAATAAATTATTCTTAAATGTGCTAGTTAGTTGCTAGATTTGTTACGCGATTATTTATTGATGATTTATAAAAAATGGAGGAAATATATACTTAAAAAGTTAACATTAAATATGTGAACAAATTTAAATAAGATGTTTGAACTTTCAATAGAAATATTTGCAAAGGTATTTATTAGTTATTCGCGGTTACAGATAAATGGAGAATAGAATTTCGCGGAAACAAATTACATGGAATTGTAACAAATATTTCAGTATAACAATAGTATTTCTAATATTAAGTATCAAAGTTGTAATACTTATAATAAAATAACAACTTTTTCATATTCGTTTACTTTTCAAAATGAGTTTTCAGTAGTATGTTTTAAAAAAAGTCTTACATTTTTTACTTTAGTAATATTAAATTTTACTGAAGAATATTACTGAATTTCAGTGTTTAATTTTCTTCTTGCATTTTTTACAGATAGTCGGAATAATTGTAATAAAAATTTATATTTCTTATACTTTTTTATTTCACGCTCTTTGAAGTACACTGACAACCATAAATCCTCAACATTTACTGTTTTCAGCAGCATCAGCAAAACTTAACTAAATTTCAATATGAAAAACAGTAATTTAGTTATTATAGAAAATAACGCAAAAAATTAATTACTTAAAATCAGTAAACAATTACTTTCAGTTTAAAGTTTTCAGTTTAAGGTTTATTAATGTTTATTTCAAACCCCTGTAAGTTCAACAAATTTTTTGATTAATTCTGCATTAATTTCATGTTTTAAAAGGTTATTTACACGCTATATTTTAATTTCCATTAACTTTATTTTTCTTTTCATATAGTTTTAAGTTTATAGTTGTGAGCTTTTATTCGAGCGATATTGTATTTAAACTAAAACCTACAAATTCTTATACAAAAACATGCAATAGTTGATTATAAGCTTTTAATTCAGCCAATCTTATCGTTTTATTCTTACCATTACAATGCAAGTTCATAACTTTTGAATAAGAAAAATAGATTTTTTTATTTTTAATATGAAAATTATTGAATTTACGTATTTAAATTGCTGAATTTAAGTAATTCCTCAAAATAATTCAAGTCAGGAATCATATTAATTACACAAAATCAGTAATTTACTACTGGTTTTAAATAATTACTTTTTTACCTGTAATGCTATTACAAGCAATAAACATTTAAGACCTATATTTGTCATTGCATACACACAAAGAAGTTTTCGTTTAATATTTTATATTATGGTGTTTATATTTTACAATACTGTATTGGACCACTGGGATATACTTGAAGTGTTGTTAGTTTTAATCTACGGTATTGTAATTTTTTATTATACATATTAATTTTTTTTAAATTTTTAATAATTCTTATTTTTGCTTTATTATTTTTATTAGTTGTGGAAATTAGTCATTTTCGTTACTCAGCCATGAAAAACGCACTTTTCACTCCTAGGAGGAAATCGAAAAGTGCTTTTTTTCCTTCCCTCGTAACGAAAAATATAGTTCATACCATGGGAGACAAACAGAAATCCCTTC
>JABFPJ010004583.1:0-13525 GCA_022817425.1 Gryon sp. ZL-2020 | reverse complement strand
TTGTAAATAACCTGTATTTTAAAGACAATGGAATGTCAAAAATTTTTTTTTAAATTATAGCTGTCACATAATGCTTCAATCTGATTGGTTTTTAAAAAGGTTACGCATGAATATAGATGTAAGCCAACTTCATTGGTATACTGGTATATACATCAACTTTATTCATTAGGAGAAGGAGAATTAGGAGAATTTTAACATAATATTAATAATATTTTCAATATTCAATATTATTATTATTGTTAATAATAATAATAATAATAATAATAATAATAATAATAATAATAATAATAATAATAATAATAAATAAAACAAATAATTCAAACTTGTAATTGGTTTCGACATTGTACAAGCATTATATCTAAAATTGTATTATGAAAATTACACTTGATCAAAACTGCATTATTTTCTATTATATGAAATGATGTCATGTTTTTCTCATTAAATTGGAACAAGTTTCGATTCACATAATAATCTTCGTACAACATTTCTAGATTCGGAAATCTCAACTAGTGAAACTGTATTAATATCAAAGATATTATTATCAAACGAACTATTCAATAATACTGAAATGAAAATTGACCAAAGATGCAAGGTAAGATAAAACCATCAATAATAATATCAGCAAAAATGAAAATAAATTAAAATAAATTAGAGAAATTGAATGATGATAACTTTGATGTATTTTCAGAAATTATTGATGTTAGGTTGCGACATACCGGAAACAGAAACAAATATTGAGACTCGAAAAGAGATACTTTTAAATAACTTATTTCCTGCCGACAAAAGAACCAATAAGACCGATAATATCTCCAAAAACTTTAACATCGTAAGAATCCGTAACAAAATTATTATTATGTTACAATTTATTGTTATACATAAAATATTAATGCAATTATTAAATTTGGGATAAACGTTTGCTTTGATCTCAATAGAAATCTAATCAACTGAAATTGCTGTAACATTGAATTTTAGATTATGAAAACAGTGGAAGTTGATGATCGTTCAGCAGAAACAAGATTACACTTAGAGAAAATTAATTCAGACATGGAAATCGTTGTTGCTGGGAATATAACGAAGATTAGTCTGCGTATTCCAATTGGTAAGATACCTAAAGATAAATGCATTCAACTTTATTCTTGTATATAAAAAATAATTTACGATTAATACAATTAAAATACTTCTGGCAATGTAAGGTCATGGACGAGAGTTGATAATAATATTAAAAATATCCATATTAACTTCATTGAGTTGCAACTAAATAAAATGCTATTAAATAATGTTATTTTTTAATTAAATGCTTATTAAGAAAGATGAAAGTTAATTATGTGTAATTTAAAACAAAAAATAGTATATATTTTATAAATAATTTGAGGGCAATCCAATACAATAGTCTAAATGGAAATTTTCACAACCATAAAAACATATAAACTTAATTTGAAAAACAAGTGAACACGTGTTCATAACTACAACAAACCAATGACGTCAAAGTACTTTCAGAAGAAAAAAGTTTTGCAAAATGAAACGCTTGTTTGGTAAACACCAGGAAGTGTGACGACTTTCATATTGCTGTTTTTATTTTTTTATTGCAAATTCAAAAATGCAAAAAAAAATAGTATTATACATATAGCATCTACGCAATTTCTTAATTTTTTATTATTTTTCTATAGACTACCACTATTGAAGTGATTAAACAAATGAGACTGGAAAATAATGATGATGATGATATGTAGATAATACAAACTGATTCATATAATTATATTTAATTCTCACAAATAATTCAATATACCTCTTATATTTGTTTGCATTTTATAGATTATTTTATGAAATAAATGCTATAATTATTATTTTTAATTTGTTCGTTATTAGGTAATGTATTATAATAATAGTATTATTTGTACAAGAAAATAAAACATCAGACAATTTGCTTGTTTTAAACTATATTAGAAAACTTATTTGACACAATGTTGATCTAGGAATTAAATCATATTAACTTTACAAAAATAATTCTATAATTTCAAAATTTAGAAATAACATAAATTGATTGTTAATAACAAAATTTTTTTTCAATATTAAATTCAAGGTGATATTTAAATTTGATAATAATAACTATTACTTCATAATTAAAACTTGTGAAATTGTCTTTTTATAATAAAACGTCTCCAAATCAATTAATCATTGTCTTATATTAAGATTTTCTTATTAATTTCTCATCTCTTATTATTTTCATATGTTGTTAGTGTCTTAAAATAAAATAAGTTTTCTTAAGAAACTGTAACAATTTATCACAAATAAAGCATAGAAATAAATAGAAAAAACAAATTTTATACTTTACTGGCAATGGCTAAAATAATTAATTAAAACAATAAGAATTTTTTTATTATACTGCTTATAAAGACATATTTGCCTCGTTATATTATATATTATAATATATATTATATATTATATTTATTATATAGTATATTATATATTAATATACCAATTGTTGACACAGAACGAAAAAGCCGTCGCACATGGAATATCGACCGAATAAGCTTCCTTTCTATATTATTCACTAAACTGCGCGACACCGTTTCGACGAGACATTTTCACTACAACGGTGTTTGCAATTTGGCCCACTCTAATTATGCGCCTAGAAAAGACAAAATTACACTTTATACTGCAATTCAAGAAATTGTCAAACGACTAAGACGATAAAGAGAAACATTTAATTTGAATTCTAAAACAATAACGACACCTGTAAGACAACTGTCAAGACTGATGCAAAAATAAACTCGCCAAAAAACTTGACAATCTAACTTTATAAATACCCCTTCCTCCGGGATTCTCTTCAATCTTGCGACTAAATAAATTACACGATTCATGCGATCACGCATATGGCAAATCATCTTACATAATCATAATGATGAAGAAGAAAAAAAAAAACAATAGAAGAAGGAAAATAAAAATTTAGTCATACGCTTTGTCAAGTGATATTTTGCGACAATGTCAACACTAATGCCATTCTACATGAACTTGTTTAAAACTGTTTTTAACTTCAAAACACTAGTAAGCCGGATCGATTTTGATTGTATGGAGTCGCGAGTTTGCAATTAAATAATTTCGTGATAATATAGCGGAAAATTGTCTGACACCGTTGCAAACAACACCACAACGTTAGAAAATGATGCCTTCAGCGGACGCATGCGTACACGAATTTATGCGCGAGGTACATACTCATGGGATCAACAAAGTGGCGCTAATAAGTTTGAACCAACTGAAAATTAAAATCATCCACAATTTTACTCAAAAGTGCTGAAACTTTAATGAAAATCTTGAATTTTAATTGAAACATGTTCAATAACATAAGACAAATAAAAGAGACGATGCTTGTTAATTGAAAATCAAGAACTTCGCAATTTGTAATTCTTATTTTTCTTCTACTTCTTATATACATAAAAAATTTGTGAGAAAAGTGTAAAAAGAAACTTGCTTAAACAAAAAAAAAACGTACTTACTTGTGAAGTTTGTTTGATAAAACAACAGATTGCAAATGCAACGTGGTAGACCGGTGATTGACTGACAACTGCGATTCCGTTGGCAGTCGAACGATCAATATAACTTTAGTTGTGCAATGTGAAATTGCCCTTTGGCCAGAAGCAGTTGCTCGTATTCGCCGAGATGACGCGTGCGATTCTGGCAAGGTTAACGTTTGCATTATATGTGGGGTGATGAACGCTCATTGATATCTAATCAATCGCTATCAAACTCTTCTAACCAACGAATCAATCAACTCTTACATGTTTGTTTACGAAATGACAAAACAAAACATAAAGAACAACAAACATGGCAGAGTTCAAATTTAGTCGATGAAAAACATATTTGAAATAACGTCAATGTTTCTCGAGAGATTTGAGAGAGATTTAATGATATATAGTTGGATATAAAAAAGAAAAATATTACTAATATTTATTTGTTTGTATTTTTCTGACTTTGTTTATTATTGCTGTTAAGCAAAAATTCAGCAAAATGTTTACTGTTTCTTTTTGCAGATGCAGAGAAGGAGTCGACTGACAGTTTCAGACAAAAAAAGATCAAAGACCTAGAAAACCCAACGATTTCGAAATTCAGTCGACTTAAGATTGAAAAGAGAAACGTTGATGATTATAATTATGTTCGTAAATATGATAATGACCGTGTGCGATTTGAAGATGAAGTAAGTTGTGATCGATTTTCATAAAATATAAATAAATAAAAAATAATCTTTCAAAATTATTTGACTAATAGATATGTATTTTTTTCATTCGATAGATTTCTCAAGAAGTTGCAGAAACTGAACTCGAAGCGGAAAATACGATCAATAATATTCAAAACACAATGCAAATCATGAACAAACCAAACAGTTCTTTAAGTGAAACAGTGGAAGCAAGATTAAATGAATTTCTGGAAATAGATGATCTCAGAAGTGTTGATGTTGATATCTTCAGTCGTCGAAGATACGTAACGGTTGACGTAGCACGAGATGCTAAACTAATTCTTGAGCCAAATCCATATGATCAGCCAGTTAGTTTTGAGGTCGTCAATAACTACCCCTTTGCAATATTCATTGATCTTAAGGGATTCTCTGCTAAGTATTATATTAGATCTAATAATAACAATAGGTGCGTTTATATTACTAAATATTTTCGTTAGTTCTTCACTGAAAAATAATCTAGGCGATTATTCCATAAGAAACACTTCACGTGTAATAGCTTAATTGTTTTTAAGCTCGTATCAGTTAAATTTGTGGGATTAACCTATAATACAAATATATGCAATAATAACTCAAAGAATATGGTATTATTGCTCTTCACTGATGGGATTATCTCCTAAGTCTTGAGCAACGCATCAGCCAATCATTGAGAATCATATTCGTTTGTCTTCTGTTTTGTTGACGCATGCGCGCGGTTGCTCAAGGATTATCTTAGAGATTATCCCCTAAAAATAAACTTAGAGGATTATCCCCTAAGTCCTGAGCAATCGTACCTTAGCGACGAATTCAGCCATTTATCCATGAATCTTCTCGAATGCTCAAGTAAGTGTCAACGAATAAAAGGTTTAATTTTATGCTGATATTCCTAAATAAAAATTAAGCGATCATAATTGAAGGATTTCAGTTATAATCGCCTGGATTTTTTCAGTGTTTCTTTTAATTAAGTTATTTTATTTAAAAAAATAAATGTGCATATTATTGTTTCACAGATATCGAATACCATCTGGGCAAAAGGTTCGAGCTGATGTTTATGTTAACATACCTGCAAATGTAAACAACGAAGTTGGAAAAATAACTCTGACCATTGATGTTATATATCCTGTTAAATTAATTGTTCAGAAGTCAACCTATGTATTTGTAAAAAACTCAGTCAATGGAGTAAGTCTAAATATATAAATTTATTTACACATTCATATTATAAATTACCTTCATATTGCAAATTTATATGTTTAACATAATAAATATCTTAACATAGAATTCTAATTAGAATTTTGATACGTAAGCATTATTAATTAACTAATTTCGTTCCTATTATATACATTTCAAATAATCGAAAAAAAAAATTTTTAGATTAATTAATTAACAGTGGTTAATTCTTAATTCTTCAATTAATTACTGTGTTTTATTATTTATATGTTTATATTCAAATTTCAGTTGAAGATCCGAGACGATGTTCGACCTAATCTCAGATATTATTTCAACAACAATTGTGCCGGTAACTTAAATAGCGAGTGGTGCTCGAAAACTTGGTGGAGCGTAAACATTGAGGCTGAAGATTATGATTCCGGTGAGTTTAATTTCATTAAATTGCTTTTATTGTCCAAAGTATACTTAAAAAGCTAAAACAGTTTAATAGCCTTGCAACTATTATTTATGAGCATAGAAACACTTCATATCCCAAGTATACATTTTTAATTATAAAAGCTGTGTGTATTAAGTGTGTGCATTCAAGAAAACAGTTAGTGATAATCATAAATGTCAATATTATTTTCATTATTTTCACTATTTAATCAACATTTAATAAATAACTTAAATTGCCACTTTCCTTTCAAATAACTTATTTTCTTTGAATTTTTAGGACTAAAAACGGTACTGTCAAATCCCCCTGGCGTTTATTCAACTGCAGATTATACAAGTGGTACTAAGGCATTGCAAAGATTCTATTATACAAATACTTGTTGCAATCCTGTTGTTGAAGTTGAAGCTATTGATGTGAATGGAAATATTCAAGATAAAATTATAGATGTTAGAGGTAATATTTGATTAATTGTATGTAGTTTTTATTGTATAATAGTGTCATTTCTTTATTATTTCTACAATTTTGTTGTTACAGAATGGACTAATTTAAGTACTGGGGAAATAGCAGCGATAATTTTAGGTTCTTTACTTATTGTGATACTTATTGCATTAATAATTGTAAGTGTTATGTATTGCGTACACAGAAGAAAAAATTTAGATCTTCCTTTCACTCAAAGATACTCATCTAGACCAACTCAAAGAAGTGAAGGAACAAATTTTTAAATATTAGATACTTAGAACTTGCATCTGTGTTTCATTATGTCCCATAATGTACGAATATTGAGCAAATTAAAACTTAAAAAAAATTGTATGATTAAATAATTGAAAATGAAAAATTGATGATAAATCTCAACTGAACACAATAACTGACGTGATTACATTACGATAAAAATATAAGGCGGAACATGCAATTCATATTATATAATTATAATCTGATACAAAATACAATAATTGACCAATTATTGTATCTATCCTTCATTTGTAATGTGTAGAACATCTTAATGGGAGTAAAAAATAACTTCTTACAATCAGGATTAAATGTAATGCCTTTTTAAGTTGATTTATTAATCTCATTTATTATTATTATAAATAATATAAAACAGTTGAAACTGATTTATCACTTGAATAATAATTAATTTTAATAAACGTGTCACTTTTTTATTCGTAATTTGATAAAATACCATATTGTGTGAAGTGTAATTTTAGATAATAAATTATGATTTATTTGCGATTAATTAAAAAAAGAAGAAAAATATTTCTACAATGTTTTGAGGTGTTGATAGAAAGGTGAATGACATCTTTTAATCGGTTATTAAGTATCTGATTTATATAATTTGCATTTCACAAGTATTTATAAGACATAAATAGTAAAACTTGGCACCTGAATTTAATTTGAACTAAAAAGATCATTAGTCACGTGTATAATAATAAAAAACAATGTTTCGTTATTTTCACATCATATTTAAAAAGCAAATTAACGCTTGATATAGTATTATTTAACCCGTCGTTGGTATCGCTATAAGGAAATCTCCGCATAAAAAAAGATAACCAAATGAGTCTTTTACAGAGGAACAAAGACAGCAAAAATTACGATACCAACGAATAGTTAAAATATTTTCTATTAAAAATAAAATTATATACGAAAATTCAATAAATAAAAATCTTTATTTTTAATAAAAAAAATATACTAAAATCTAATTCTGTCATGTCCCTGACTTATAATATATCCAGCAATGATAATAAAGTTAAACCCTAACGATAACTCTAATACATATTTTTTTAATACGTATGATTTTACATATTTAAACGAATAAACGAATCCTAATTGTCAAACCTTAAAATAAAACTATTATACTACATTGAAATATGTTAATCTATTAGTTACCGACGGAGCAAACGTTTACTCTGTAAGCGATAAGTCCACAGTATTACTGCAACATTTTTCGCAAAATGCTTGTTTTATTTGATTTTGTAAATCAATCAAAGTAGAAATACTTGAGGATATAAAGTATAATGACTTGTTTGAAATATATTTTGATTTGCAATAGAACAGCTGTGATAAAGCCCCACCCAGACATGTTTTGCTGAGTTTGAGATTAAATGTACGAAACTCACCATCAGGCAAAACTGCTGGAGTCGCAGGTGTTACTGGCACGAGAAAAGCATTGCTCGGAAAATAATCGTACGAATAGCCTTGTCCCGCAGCTGAGAGCAACGGATTTTTCACTTTTCGCGGTGCGTCCATGATTTTTAACGAACAAACACAAGTTACGTTACAAACACTGACGAACTAGTAGTACACGCGCCCACGAATCACAGCGCAGCCATTGCTTTTGACGTAAACACATATGTCTATATGTAGTGTAACTATATAGTATAGCAATGATTCTGAAGCTCAGCCTCAGATTATAACGTGAAACGTGTACGTTACCAGTCACGTGACAAAACAATGTGAAAGTTGTTTCACTTTACTGTTGCGGTTATTTTTAAATAAATATATACTTTTTAAATAATTTTGTTTTTATTATTATAGAATTATAAATTAATCATCATTAATAATCACAAATGTTATAATAATTTATATTGTATGTGATTTATGTTATAATTTCAATTAAAAAATATTAATTTATTATTGCTTAAATCGTTTATATCGTTTTTTTTTATTCTAATTTGAATCTTTATATAAAAAAAGATTAAATGTATGGTATTTTTATGATATCAATTTGAAATGGTTAATATTTAAATGAAGCCAAATGAAGCATATTTGGACGAAAGTTCAGGTGTGAAATGTCAAAGTAGATGGCGCTAAAGTACGAAACGTGTGTTTCCGCGTTTGGAATGTAAACAAATTAATATCGCCGCCATTCTCTCTAAAAAAAATAATTATACAACGAGTCTCGTTCTCAACGATTATACCTTAGTAGTACCGATTTCCCACGCTAGATGTCACCACAAGATATTCAGAGCTAAATTTTTCCTTTTCTTTATGGAACTCCCGCGTTCCAATCTTCATAACGTTTTTTGTGTTAGTTGAAACCACAAGTACAGAGATTGTTAGTAAAGAAAAGAAGGAAAAAAGGTTTTTTTAATAGGACAGGATGGGTGGAAAGAGGAAAATAAGTAAAGGAGAAGGAGATATTAGTGCTTTGGCAGCTAAAATGAAAAAGCTGCAACAAAAGATGGACAAAATTTCTGCCGGCAAAGAAAGTGAGGTTAAGTCTGACAAAAATCAGATTACAACTGAAGCTGAGATTCATGTGGATGCTGAAAACAATTCAAATAATTCGAATTTGATTCATTCAGGTAAAAAAAAAAAAAAAAATTATATATATAAATACAATTATAAACGTACATTTATATAGATATATATATACATATAAATTTGGTCATACATAACTTTCTTAAACTTCCATTGTTCGGTGGTGAGCCTTCACGAGAGGGAGGACAAACCACACGTTGAACATTAGATGAGCAATAATTAATTAAAATAAACAAACTGTTGTTGTTTTTTCTTATAGACCCGCCATCTAATGTTGATCATGAAGAAGAAATTGCCGACATGTTAGAACAAGTCGAGACGAATCAGGACATAGAAATAATGTCAGATCATTCTTCGTCAGTGAAGGATGATTCAGAATCGGGATCAGAAGTTTTGGACGAAGAAACTTTGGAGATTCTGGGAGTTGTGCCAGAATTGGATGGTCCGAAAAAAGTAGCGATGAGCACAAATTTGACGAAAAGATGGAATTTCTGGATTCAAAAAGGTTTGAAAAAAGAAGAAAAGGATAAATTATCGTCTACTTACGTCAGATCAGGAAAATGCCAACTCGAAGCGCCAATTTTGAATCCCGAGATTGCTGCAACTCTTACAGAAACAGCAAAAACGAGAGACAAACACTTTGTCGAGTCTCAGAACAACTTAGGTTCCGCAATGTCTGCCTTGGGTCAGGCATTAACTTTGTTAATTAATCCGGAAGAGGAGATAGATCGTACGGTTGTTCTACAATACCTGTCTGATGCAGGTAAACTGATGGCAGATTTACACCACCAACAATCAGTTGCACGAAAGGCGTTCATCTTGCCGGGTATCGAGAAAAAATACAAAACTGTATTGGAAGAAGCCGTCGCCGATACACATCTTTTTGGGAAAGATTTGGGTCTTAAGTTAAAAGCCGTCAAGACAATGGGGAAAGTTAGTGAAGAAGTATCCTCCTCTCGACAGAATGGTAAGAAGCAAGTCAAGAAACCTAATTCGGGAAACTGGAAAAGCCTGCCGTCGAGGTATCAGGGTCGTGTACAGCAGGCATCAAGATCAAAAGACCCGTACAGAACATTCAAGTTCAAAGACCAGAGCAGCAACAGGTACAACAGCATCCGGAAGTCAGAGAGGGAGCCACTGTCAGCGACTCGGCGCAGAGTGTAAGCGAGGAGGTGAGAGCAGGTCGCCTTAAACAATATTTACATTCATGGAAAGGGCTTACCAACGATAACTTCATACTTAGTTGCATAAAAGGTTATAACATCAAATTTGACAGTAAACCAGTACAAACCTTTATTCCAACCGGACCTTTAATTAAAGATTTTTATACGCTTTTAGATATTAAGAAAGCAATTCATAAGTTGTTGTCCCTGGGTGCCGTCAGAAGATGTGAATCATCGCAGAATCAATTTATTTCTTCTTATTTCTTGGTTTCTAAATCCGACGGTTCGTTTAGGTTTGTCTTGAATTTAAAAGAACTGAACAAGTTCATAAAAACCAAGCACTTCAAAATCGAAGATGGCCGTACTGCGGCAAGGCTCATTTCGAAGGACAATTTCTTAGCAAAAATAGACTTAGAGAATGCTTATTTTTTGGTTCCGGTTAGCGAAAAAAGTTCTCGATACTTAAGATTTATATTTGAAGGAAATATATATGAGTTCGTTTGTATGCCATTTGGCTTGAACATAGCCCCATTCATTTTCACGAAATTGCTAAAGCCGGTTTTTCAATTTTTAAGACAAAAAGGTTTTTATTCAGTAGTTTATTTAGACGATGTTTTGTGTATTGGTAATACGAAAGAAAAGTGTCAAGAGAATATTGAGGTTACAAAACAATTATTAGAGTCACTGGGGTTTATCATCAATAAGGAAAAAAGTATCCTTATTCCTGACAAGGAACTTGAGTTTTTAGGATTGATTTACGATTCTCGCAGTATGACTATAAAACTTCCATTGACTAAGGTCAAGAAAGTAATCCATCTATTGGACAAATATATAAATAAGACTGAGTGTTCAATTAGAGAGTGGGCTAGCTTCATCGGATTATTAAATTTTTGTTGTACGACAGTCACTTATGGTCGGGTACATTGTAAAGAACTAGAACGTCTTCGATATGTAAACTTACTTTTGTCGGATGGAAACTTTGACTCAATGATGCAAATCCCTTCACATGTTCAGGCTTTGTTCGGTTGGTGGAAAATAAACATTCGAAAGGCGGAAAGGCCTATGCGTCCCGATGAACCCATTCGTGAAATCTTTTCAGACGCATCGCTTTCGGGTTGGGGCGCTTATTGCGAAGGAAGATCGGCTAGGGGTTTTTGGTCACAGGATGAAAGAACTTACTCGATTAATCTCTTAGAATTATTAGCTGCATTTTTCGCGCTTAAAGCCTTCGCGAACGATTTGTCAAATTCTACAGTCCTTTTGCGAATTGACAATACTACAGCCGGGGCATATATAAAGAATATGGGGGGAATTCAGTACCCTAAATTGAATAAAGTAGCTTCAGATATTTGGACTTGGTGTGAAAATAAAGGTTTGTGGCTTATTGTAAATTACATTAAGTCAAAGGACAATAAGGAAGCAGATATACTGTCCAGGTTCACGAACGTGGATACTGAGTGGGAACTATGCCCAGAAGGTTTTATGTATATTTGTCGTACATTGGGTCATCCAGTGATAGATTTATTTGCAACGAGATGCAATACAAAGTGCAAGCGGTTCGTTTCATGGAATTATGATCCCGAAGCGGAAGCTACAGACGCATTTACATTAAATTGGCGTTCTTTGGGTTTTTTCTGGGCATTCCCTCCCTTCTCAGTAATTTTGCGAGCCCTTCGAAAAATCATATCCGATCGAGCTACGGGAATTGTGGTTGTTCCGAACTGGCCAAGCCAGCCCTGGTTCCCTTTATTCATGAGTTTGTTAGTAGGAAAAGCTGTAATTTTAGATCCATCACCTTCATTATTGTTATCTCCTTTCAGGTCGGCTCAACATCCGTTATCAAAGAGCCTGTCTTTGATAGCAGGGATTTTGTCTGGAGAGCGATAAGGGAAAAAGGATTTGATGAGTCAGCTTTAAATATAATAGCTTCGTCGATCACTGCGTCTACTTGGAAGCAATATGCAGTGGCATGGAAACTTTGGTATCAATTTTGCAAAAAGAATGGTACAAATTTGTACGATGTATGTGAATCGGCAGTAATTCGTTTTCTAACAGATAGATATAATCAAGGAGCTGCGTATGGCTCTCTTAATTCGATGAGAGCAGCTTTGTCGTTTGTTTCTCGAGACAACCTAACAGAGAACAAGAACATTACCAGGTTTTTTAAAGGGGTATTTAGACTTCGACCGTCCAAACCTAGGTTCGAAAAAATCTGGAATGTAGATGCTGTGCTCACAGAATTAGAGAAGTGGTATCCTCTTGAGAATCTCACTCTGGAAAAATTGACAGAAAAAATAGTGACATTACTGGCTCTTGGAACCGCACACAGAATGCAAACAATAGCAGCAATAAAGATTTCGCAAATCTTCAAGACAACAGATGGCTACGAAATCAGAATTACAGACAGAATCAAGACCTCTCGTCCAGGAACTTGTCAACCATTATTACAGTTACCTCGTTTTACAGATAAACCGGGTTTATGTTTAGTCAAAACTATCGATAGATATATTCATGTTACTTCCACTTTAAGGAAAGATTGCGACTATTTGTTTATCACAATTAAAGATCCGCATAAAAGGGCATCAACGACGACAATTTCTCGTTGGATTAAGAGTGTTTTAAGAAAGTGTAAAATCGACGAACAGTTCACAGCTTATAGCACTCGTCACGCCTCGACTTCGGCGGCTTTTAAAAAGGGACTAAATATTGACCAAATTAAGAAAACCGCGGGATGGTCAAAAGAATCAAGTGTATTTGCAAAACACTATAAAAAAGATATTTTGGAAATTAGCAAACCATTTGCTTCTGTATTGTTCGAATAAAAAACTAGTCTTGACATAGTATATTATTGTAATCGTGTAAAGAATATTTAGTTTAATTTGTTGTGATTATTGTCTTGGCTAGTCACTATATTTAATTGTTTTAAGAATGAAAGAAATGTATCATTTTATTTTAAAAGATTGTTAAAGTATGGAAATAAATTTTTATAATTCTCTAAACTTCTACTAAGGTATAATCGTTGAGAACGAGACTCGTTGTATAATTGAAAAATCAAACGAACTATGTGAAGTTCGATTGTAATTATACTAGAGTCTCGTTCGAGACGATTGGTCCCGCCCGAGTTGAAAATTTATAATTATTCTCCCAACCCTAAATAAAAATTAAAAAAAAAAAAAAAAAAAAGTTTGAAATAACTCTAAAAATATGAAGATTGGAACGCGGGAGTTCCATAAAGAAAAGGAAAAATTTAGCTCTGAATATCTTGTGGTGACATCTAGCGTGGGAAATCGGTACTAC
>JABFPJ010004582.1:0-13527 GCA_022817425.1 Gryon sp. ZL-2020 | reverse complement strand
AATTGACTCGTTGCCGCGGAGATTACGTTATTTCTTAAGCGTACAAAGACTTTTAATTTGGACTTCGTGATGTCATGCAAAAACGCGCGCCACATTCTTGATTACGATTTTACTAAGTTTCATTTTAAATTATCACTTTAATTCATCGAGTAAATAAAAGCTGGAAAAAAGTAAGTTGACGATTGTAACTCCTTCTTTGGTAGGCATTTGTAAATATTTTTTGTTGAGTCTTCAGTCAATTAAAGACCAAGACACATTTGTCAATTGATAATTATCAATTGACAAATGTGTCTTATAATAGAATGAAAGCTTTTTTTCAATTCAATTAAATAAAATGCTTACTTTGTAAGAAGAACTGAATAGTGTAAAGTATTTAGAACTATTTGTTATTGCGAGTAACATTTTATTTCAGCAAAAAATTCACATGAACCTGTCGTTAAAAGCATTTTGAGTAATAAAAATGTATTACGCGGATCGATATATGTTTGCATATCTATTCATGATGCCATACAGTCAAGGCAGGTGTGTCAGATAACATAGAATTATAATGACATGCTTTGGCCTTTTGCCAATGTTCCTTACTTTTAAGAAGAAAAAAAAGGAAAGAAAAAAGTATCGTTTTTAGAAACACTTAACCCATGCGATAAATTATAATAAATGAAATTTTCTTAATGAAAGCTAATATTTCAGCAGAACTACTGACTTACTAATTACTAAGACGTATATTACAGTTGAAATGGCAAATAGATGGCAAATAAATTATAATGCGAACGTAATGAGAATGAATGATGTAATTTGATGTTAGAAAAATGGCGTAATGTAGGGAAATCCTTTGGAGATGTTACAATTTTATTTTGACATATCAAGTTGAAGAATTGTATTGCAGGATATATTCAAATTGAAACAATTTGCCATTTTCTTTGTCAAAGAAAAAGTCATATAAATACATGATAGTATTTGCTTTGACAAATTCGAAATATTGAAAATATCGATCGTAGAACAGTAAATATGAAAAATATTTTGTTTGTAGAAAAAGAAATTAAAAAATTTGCAAATAGACAAATTCAAATGAAGAAATATTGAGAATGAGAATTAATTGATAAAAAAGAGAATCGATGCAAGTTAATATCACTTCAGTTTACATAGACATAGAGCAGATTTTATATTTCAAATTTCAAGCTAATTTGAATAATCTATTCATTTTTTGAAATTAGAGCAAAAGCGTAAATAGAATTTCCTTCCTAGAAATTAATAATATTAAATTCATCGCTCAATGTCAATAATGTGCTACAATGTTTGCCATCTTTTTAATTAAAAATCTTTCTTCAAAATTATTTCTCTACTATAATACCTTTAAAGAATAATTTGATCCATGGTAAATTTGCGTCGCTCTATTTTAATTCAGTGATTATTAATTAAGACTTTTAATAAAATACTGCATGAGTATTAAGTGAATGGACTGAAAAATTGATGTCTTTTAGTAATGATAATCGTTTTTTTATTTAAATTCCAATAAATACTAAAAAAAAGTATCACAAAAAACTGTAAGTAAGATGTCGACATTTAAAGTAAAATTGATACAATTGTTTTGCAATTGCTTGAGAGCTCAGTTAACATTAATGAAGATTTATTATATTGAGAATTTAATTAAAGAAAAATTGTCTCTCACATTTTATTTGAAGTGTTGAATTAATGTTGAAATTTCGTCCAACTTTACATTGCTGCGTTAAAAATACTTAGGTTTGTCAGTAATTTAGCAGTTTTTCTGATTTACTGTGCTTCCCTTGTTTTTTTACAAAGACGGTTTTAATTACATAAAAAAAAACAATTTCAAAAAATATCATTATAATTGATTGAATTCTTAGCTTCGCCCGGGTGTTCATTGTAAACAATATTCAATACTACATTCCTATGACATCCCTCTGATATTCTTATGACATCCCTGTGACATCCTTATAATATCCTTATGATATCATTAGACATCCCTCTGACATCCTTATAAAAACCTTAAGATACCCCTACGACATCGTTATGATATCCTTATGACATCCTTATGACATCCCCCGGAAGTTTAAGTTCTAACAAAAAAATTTTTTTCAAAAAATCTAAACATTAAACAAAAAGTAAAAAAAAGTAGTAGAAAACAAATGCCTACAATAATGTAATAACTTAGCAATAAAAGCGTTAAATCGGGCTTTTCCTGTGCAAGACACGAGCAAGTGCAAAAACGCGGCGCAAGAATCCATAAGCTTTAGCAAAAGGAAGAAGACTGGCTGGAATGTACTGTAAGAAGTATTTAGCATGCCAGACAAGAATGAGGTGCCCTTACGAAAATGAAGATGCTGCATTTTCACGGCTTTTGAACAGGGAGTATACTCTTATCGCACATCGCTTTCGACTTCATGCAGTAGGAAATGCCGTGAAAGCGTTGTGTCACGATCGACGGCGTTATTTTCTCCTTCTCTTTTTTTTTCCTTGCCATTCTTATTTTTTCTTTCTCCTCTTTTTTTTAGGCTTTCGCGTGATTTCGTCGGTTGGGCCGAAGCACCTATCGCTTGTTCGCTTTCAATTGCGGTTCGGGCAAGAGAGTGTTATGCGCCGAACAAGATAAAAGAATGGCTCTTTAGTTTTTCGCGGGTTGCTTGAAGCAGAGACACACGACGCTTCACGCTGCTGTTGCAAAAGAATCGGGTGTTGTATCCCCGGCACACTTCGTGGTGTCGTCATGGTAACTTGCGTTTGCCAGCAAACCAAAGGCGTGACAAATAGGGAAGAATAGAAAATGACGATGCTCCAGCGTAACACTCGACGAGAGACACTCAGAGCTTGCTACTAAGTTTGCCATGTATTCGACACCATTCACGTGCATGACTTGGATTCGCGCCAGATTTAATACTTTACTAACCAACCACCCCCTTTTTTATATACCATACAGGGGGACAAAAATCACACCTTCACAATGTAAATATCGCGCCGTATTTTCTATATCGTTATCCAATGTATCGAACGAGCATCTAATTAACGTTCGTGTTCAAGCGCAAAAAATTGTATCGCTATTGATAACGACGGGAGATTAAAAATGAGGCTATAATGATAATTAAAAACGCGTTCGTTAGTTGAATTTTTCATTCATTTAAATTTTAAATTTTGGAGCACGTTGAAAAAAAAGGCACATTTTAATTAATAAACAACGTGAATAAATTACGCGACGGAGAAAAGAAACATTAAATTTGATTATTAGTTTGTTTAATTATATAATAAAAAAAGGGAGGGTCGCGGCGGTGTAGTATTTGGAATTTCGTACAATTTTTACAAAGTATAAGTAAACTTTTAATGGACTTACTTATCAGAAAGTCCATTTGCACTTTTATGACATCGCGTTTAATTTGCATTTTTCCCATTTGTAAAATATTCTTCTAGTTTATGATTGTTAGTATATTGTTAGACGGCAAATTTTGCACGTGAAATTAGTACAATTTATCGTGTTTTGTGTCTTAAAATGTTGCAGCATAAATAGACGCATTTTCTTGTAATGATTATTGTATAAATATTTAATTAAGTTATTAATTTGACTGAGTTAGTATAATCAACGGTATTGCATTAAGTCGCTCTAACTTGAAACTTTCTTTACAACAAATCTGCATAATAGATAAAAAGCGTTTTATTCTCAGCAATATTGTTTGACTCATTTATTTTATTTGTAAAAAATATTTATTGCAAACTATCACAACTCATCTTTTTTTTAAACTTATGAAACTATAATTTCAACTTGCATAGTTATTTAAATGTTTATTTAAGCAAAATTGATTTTATTTAAAGTTCATTTAAAGATTTAAACTTGTGAAGTTTTGAAATTGAGAAGCATGAAATTTCCTTTCACATTGCAAAATATTTGTGTACAGAAATTACAAATAAAATTGAAATAAATCTTAAATACTTTGAATGCAAAAATGCTGTTATCTACACTTTCGACACCTTGAGTCCACTTATAGAAAGCGGACTTACCGTTATATCAATAAGACTGAAGCCGTAAGGATATTAATTAGTTCACCACTTCTATCAGAATCCTTACTTGTATTTGCTCCTGTCTATTAGTAATTAATTCAAATTGATGTTATCAAGTTGAGCTGAGTAAATATTATGTTATGCATGTATATATAGAATATAACGGTAACTATATTGTTATCAATTTTAATTAGGTTATTGATACCAATCGAACGTTCTTCAAATGTTTAATTCCAAATATCAATAAACCCGTATTTTGTATGATCTAAACTTGTATTATTAGCTGAATCGACTTATTCATTCGGGTGTTTATTGTAAATAATATTTAATATCTACGATATACATTTATGATATTAAACTATGACATTCTTAGATATCCTTAAGAAATCCCTTTGAAATCTCTATTAATAAAATCTCTAAGAAATCCCAAAGATATTCCCCGGGTTTGCTCTAGAACAAAAAATTTCGTTTCCATAAAATTAAATTAAATTTGGTTCGTTAGATTTTAAGTACATATTTTCAATTTTATATATTAGTAAAGATAAGGATTTCAATTTATTCTCTTAATTAAAAATCAACTTACACTTAAAAGAATCAAGCTCTGTAGTTGCGTAATGTAAAAATTAATTACACTTTGCAAAATGCAATGTTTATGCATAAATATATATGTAAAAGCAACAAAGTTGTTACATTTTCTAAAACTATCTTTATGAGTTAATTTGTATATATAATCGTAGCTTAGTTACAATTTCAACATAAACTAGTCGGTGTTTGCAAGAATGTGTTTGCAAAATTACATATATACATATGTAATATTCAGTGTGTTAAAATAGTCCTCTTAGACGTGATGTCTATATGTATACGTGTTGTTGTAGCTGAAAATGAAACTATGATATTTTAATATGTTATAAGGTTGTTCTTACAGTCGTCATGAATAAATGATAAAGTATCTAAAGTCTTTTGACAAAAATAAGTTCGTACAAATGAAAACAATAGTTACCAAACGTAATGACTAATTTAAATGAGATGAGTGTTTTATAAGTAAAAGTAATTACGTTAATAATTACAAAATAATAATATAACAAACGAGCAAAATATATGCGTGCTGTAAAAGCAGGTAAAAATAAAAATGTCATTAAACAATTCTAAACTGCACTCGCGTGTTGCATATATATTCATAAACATGATACTTTATTGAAACAAATATCTACAAATTATATTTAGTTGTATAAAAATTTAATTAATTCAAATTCAGCTGTGAGAATTTAGATAGATTGAATTTGCGGAAATTAGATAATGAAACCTTTTTCGTTTGCGTGCGAAGATTTAAGATAAGCATTAAAACTGTTCGTGCAGAACCTGATATCGAAGTATTTGAATTGATTTTACTAAATCGATAATGACGAGAATTTTTACGACCAGGAGACAATCACAATTTAAGATAATGTTTTTTGTTTCTGTTTTGACTTTTTGCTCTTTCATTGCAATATACGAAATCTTATCATCATTTGTTCAAACTCTATTTCTCAAAATATTTATAAACTTTGTTATAATTTATTAAAGTAATTTACGTAATATTTGTAATATTGTAAAAGTAAACGGTATCTTACATATTGATTGATGAACACTCAACGCACAGTATTTGTACCATAAAAACAGATACAATGAGTTGTATAAACAGGCTTTTATTTACCCGCGCATAGCAGAATGGTCAGGCAGTTGAAGGCGACAATCTAATGCAAACACCTGCTATATCACATAGTTCAATTCGCATGACGATTAAGCCTCTCTATATTGTACCACTCAAATATGTTAATCACACTATGCTGCGAGATTACTTTTTGGATTTACGGCTTAAAGTGAAATCCTTTATGAAATCATTCATCATTAACTTAAGAGAAAGTTATACAAGTATATAAATCTGGATTGCGAACATGTATTTCTAACTAACGTTGAAACTTATTAATCATTCATCGTGTTTTCCTAATTACTTCTATTTTTTTAAGTTATATTCTAAAAATATATTACTTTTTAGATCTATAAAATAAATCAAATACTTATTGAAACTTATTGAAAAAATATCCTTAGAGAATAGTATATTTCGCCACTAGGGAGAAAAAGTGGCATTTTCTCTCCCTAGGGAAGAAAAGTTTTCTTCCATTACTTTATTTAAAAAATGAAAACACTTTACCTCCCTTGGGCGGAAAATTAGTACTGTCATTCTACTTTTAAAAGGAAAAGTATTGTATTTTCAATGCACGTGTGAAAAAACGGATTATTTATCCCCAAATAAGAGGCAATAAACTGAAACAATGATTCAAGATCATGAAACAGAAATAACTGGTTTGATTATATGACATAAAAGTACGTTAATGAAACAAGCAGTTTGAGCGTTGTGGCGGAAGTACAACGGATGTCTCTTTCATGAACATTATCGTCATCAAATTCCCAATATCCTTTGTAGGAACGCGTGCGGTGCATCGCGACAGCATCGTTGTGTACATCGCATGTGGAATCTCTCAAGTGATGTGAAGCAGCAATACACCTCAGGATAAGCGCATCCCCTAGTTTAATTCCAGTCTAGACAAGCAGCCTCTGCTCTTACACAATTGTGCGTACAGTAAGCAAGCAAACTGGCAAGCAAGTAAGCAATGTATACTCTATCTCTCTCTCTCTCGTTCTCTCTTTCTATCTTTCTCACTCTCGATTGCTTGCTCAGTCATTCTTCTTGAAGCTGCTGTGAACTAGGAACAGAAATCTCAATGTGAAACAACTGCTAAGTGCTACAATAGCATCAACGCCTCTTACGCAAAATCACTGTTAAATGTGAGCTTCCCGTAAACTGATTAACGTCACAACGTGATATGGAGTTTGGAGATGATTTTCCCGGATACATTCAAGCGTAGAATTGCTAATCGCTGGATATTACATTTTAAGTTTGCATTACAAACGCCGCTTTCGTTAAACCGCGTCAATACAGTTTCTAAGTTCAAAACCGATTAGTTTTGTTAAATAATACAACTACTTAAACCAAACTAATTGTGATTTTGCAAAAATTTCGTAGTCAAAGTAGTCACTTCACTTATACGAATTATAATTTGTAAAATTGTATCTTGAAAGTATTATGGGACGGAAAAAAAAGGATGACATTGTTTGCAAAGTACATTCTGTCTGATGATTATTTTCTCAAAAGTAAATGAATGTGAACAATTCAAATCTAATTTCGTAAATGGATGGTTTGAATTGTAAACATGGGTTTAGGTGTTGGAAATAGCTTTCGACAAAAAGCCGTAAATTTATATTACGGTTGGATTGGCTATTCTTTTTTTGCCCACAGTAATACGCACATTCGCCGTTTTTCTTTGCTCTTCTTTTCCCTCTCTCACTCTCTCTCTCTCTTTGACTAAATTTGAAGCATTGATAAATGAGGTGCGCGTAGCGCTACTTACCGTTAGGTGGAAACTCGTAGAAGAACGCGGATCTCGGGCTCAGACAACTGAAACAGACGAAATTACGGTTAAAATATGCTAACAATTAAGTCAGCTTGGAGCATTCAGTTGGCTCTTGGCCGATGTAAGCCGATGAATTTCTCAGTTTACCTATTCCCTGTGTTCATCTATTATTCGTACTCCCAAGGACTTTATTTCTCCCCCTTTTTTTCAACGTTTTATCAACGCAGCCGTGGAAATTTAAGCTTGGCACTTAGCTTGCAATCACTAGTGGCAAAGATCCACGATTTCAGGCAAATGACTATGTCAAGTTCGACGGAATATTCAGAGCGCCAAATGTTCGTTTAAGATTTACGAATTCATTTGAATGGTGGTTTCGCATTTAATGATAGAGCATTTTGTCGACAAATTAGGCCGAAAATACGATAATAAAATAGTGTTTTATCAAAATTTAAATAACGAAGAAAAATAATTGAGTGCTGCAAAAAAACACTTCATTGAACTTGAAAGAAAAAAGTTGAACGATTGTTTTATATTATTTTCACATTTTCGGTTTAAGGACTTAATTTGCTCCGAAGTAATATCGATAAATGTGTTAATGTGCTTTTATTATGAAGAATTTTCGCAAAGAAAAAGATGTTTGTACAACTTTAATATACTTTAGACTATACAATAATAAATTCAGATTTGTATTATGATAAATCCTTTCAATATCCTTCAAATATAGAACAAATATACATAAGTAAATTGAATTCAAAATTGAATGTTTGTTGTCTTCAGAAAAATATATCAATACGATATACCTCACTCATTAACAGGTACTGTATCTTATTGTAATTCTATCCCTAGCAGAATAAGTTCTGTAGTGTCTTACATCGCATTAAAGTAGCAATCTATTAGCCTATTATCTTTAAAATACTAATTGACAAATTCACTTTATTATTCTTAAAATATATTTACCACTTATATAATTATCGTAACAATCTAAATAACGATTCATCAAATCATAAACTATTGTATAAAACATCAGATTATGAATATATTACTTTCTGTAATCATGAAAAATACTCTGCAATTACTTATCCTAAACCTATTTATGATCTTGTCAAAGTGAAGATGTCAATTGAATCCATCTGATTCTCCCGTCCATGTAAAAACATTTATGAAAATATGCACGTTTGTTCCAAAATTTCTTCAACAAATTTTACATTATATTCGTTTCTTTGTAATAACATTTATCATTTTATTATAGTTGTTAGTATTTTACAAGATTTTACATAAATTAAGTTTTTTAAGAATTAAGAAATTACACAATAGCGCTAAAAAATCAGTATAATTTCACCAAACACATTTACAGCTAAAACTTGGATGTACAAGTGCTTTGGAAATATCGGATTTCTATGTAAATTTATGTAAAATCAAGTAAATCGATCTTTAGTAGTTTGTGTCAAGTTTATTGAACTTTATCTCGTGTAAATGAACGAACGAGAAAAGTCAATATCAGTGCCTGTTCGTTTCATTCTATTCACACAGGTATCTTCGTCTCTTAAGTGTGCTCGCGAAGGGTATAATAATCGTAAAAGACTTGAATATATAACAACTCTTTGCACTATTATCAATTTAATTATCTAGTCTTACTTGTTTTGGAAGATTTATCTCGATATTTTATAATCTTTTCTATATTCTTTCTTTCTGTTCAAAAACTGTTCATTTTAGTAATAAGTTTGCTTTCAGTTTTGAACAAAATGTCAAATCAACAAAATAAAATGCATCAATGTTACTTCACTGCATAGTCCTATTATAAGTGATTAACGCTATTCAGCTTTGAACATCATTTACAATTAAATGATGAGTTCAATATCTTTTTTTTTCTGAACAAGAAATAAAAAATACATGGAATTTACACAGTTTTCTGTAATCTTCAACAAAATGTTTGACTAATCATTTTCATTATTTAAAGTCAAACGAATTGTTCTTTGTTTAACTATCTAAACTATAACAATTGATTTGTTTGTATTATTAATATTATTATTATAAATTGATTGTTATGTTCTATATACATGTACACTTGTTTTGTCTCTTTTTTGCTTCAACATCTTGAATTACAGAAAATTGGTAAAAATACAGCCAAAATGATATATAAAACATCTATCAAACTTATTGTTTAATGGCTACCATTTTGTGGTGGGTTTTTTTTCTAATAACAGTAATGCTTTCTGCAAATCACGTATAATTCACATTCAAACTTGATGTGAAGTTATGAGATCGGTCTTGCTTGAATTCTTCAAAATCGATGGACCTGGCAGCTTCTGGGATGATCCTGATGCCATGAGTGTCTCAGTCGTTTGTTGAACTAATGGTTCACCATTGGCCAGAACAATAGTGTCTCGTACTGAACAGTAACCACTTACACCTGAAACGCAATTTTTCATTGAATATTTAACGCTCAAAATATCATCAAAAGCATTACTTAAAATAAATTTATTCATAACTGATTTTATCGGTTACGTTCAAGAATGTAAAATTGATTGATTTATTGAAGCTATATTTATACGCAATGCACCATTCATTGGCATGCACATAATTTGATGAAGTATTTCAAATTTTATGAAGAAAAGAGGCCGTTTACAAAAGTACATATAATCAAGTATGAGTAGATAACCGAATGAATAAAACCATCACGATATTGCTTGATTACCAGGAGATGGAGAAAGAACAAAGGTCCTTGGCGGATTTGAAGGACCCCAGTTGACTGTTGGCTGCAAGAGTATTCGAATACGATCCATAATGCTCGTGTCTCGCTTTTTCCTTTCTTCTTGTCTGATGCTCATTTGCGAATGAATAGTATTCAGATAATTTTCTCTATCATCATCGTCGTCTTCTTCATCATAATTGGGTTTTCGGCGTCTTGAGCATAACTGATTCTAAAAGCGAATGGTATAATCAATCACATGATGTTCAATTTCATTAGTGCTAATGAGCAAGGAATAAAAAGGAGTATACTTTAAGTTGATTCAAATCATGTGTTATTAAACGTGAAAAATGAAAAAGCATTTAATTACTCTTAAAAAATTCGAAGAAAATCTGTAATAAACATTGGAATATTTTTGTTAGCAATTTATGTTACTTTGTCTTTTTAATTTGCGAAAATAATTAATTATATTAATTATTGAAAACTAATGTCAATGATAACTTACAACAGCTAATCCTATAATAACAAGCACTGGTAACATGCCAACAGTCCATCCAACGGCATCTGCCCAAGTGGGATAAACGTATGTTCCATATTTTAATGGTTCGTATTCGACCCAATTGAAAAATAATATGAAAAAGAGGGCAGCTGGTGTGATCATTTTCCACATCACAGTCCAAAATAGTCTCCATAAACGACTTTTAGCGCCAATCATCTGTTGGATGTCATCTAAAAATCTATCAGCGCCATAGATCCAAGCTACTAAGATACATTCGCTGATCGCGATCAGAAGGACTGACCAATTGGCAGCGTACTTATCCATCAGCTGGAGCCAGTACATACCAGCCTAATAATACAACATTTAAGAAAAAGAAAAGATGGTAATTTTTCGTTTTCGACAAGTATATAATTTTTATATTATTATTTTTCTACATGTAAAAAATATAACTTACATTTGTGGTGAAGATAATTCCACCAGCATACCCAAGAATTGCAGCACCAAGTACAACCCAAAATTTGTAATTGCGCAGTGCTGGAATCCCGTCTAGAATTGCTGTAGTTACTGTTTCCATAAGGGCAAATTGTGAGTCTAGTCCTAACGTTAGGAGCATGACGAAAAAGAGAAGTGACCAAACCGGGGAAACCGGTAATCTCGATACAACCTATTTCGAAATTTATCAAAAAAGTCTTTTAGACAAAATTATTAAATATACAATAAAACAAAGAATATTAATATATATATTATTATTTTTTGTTCATTATTACTATTATTCTTACTTAATCAAGATGTATGAGTGTTAATAATATTTACCTCGGGATAAACTATGAAAGCTAATCCTGCGCCTTGATCAACAACAGATGCAACAGGAACGTCCAATTCGTGAGCAAGAAAGCCAATGACTGAGAATATAACCAGGCCCGCAAAAAACGAAGTGCCAATGTTACTGACTGCCACAATAAGTGAATCCTTGTAGCAATTATTTGTGAATTTATTATAAGAGCTGAGGGTTATGAGACCACCCCATGCAGGACTTAGGGCGAAGAATATTTGTACCGCGGCATCACCCCATACTTTAGCATACATTAAACGTTTCCAATCTGGCGTTAAGTAGAATAAAATTCCTTCACTCGCACCAGGCAGCATTATTCCACGGATAAATAGTGCAATCTGCAAAATTCGATAAACGTTTATATGAAAAAAATTATTATAAAGAAAACGAAAGAGTATTTTCAATTATTTAATTTAAGTACAATGGATTTTTTAGTAAGATTAATCCAAAATATTTCAAGTCTAATATCACGTATTCATTTTTTTTTTTTCTAATTATTTTCTCTGTTTTATATTTTGGCATCCCAATATTATAAAAAATTAGTACAAAATAATCCAGTTTTCCATCTAATATATTATATTTACCATGAAAATATTTTTGGCAAAAAGTAAAGTTTATTGTTATTTTATGTTACAAATTTATGTAATACAAGAAATGTGTTATTTCCGAACTATAGAATTATCATTTCCCATCAGAAATCAGAGCATGATCAAAGGTCAAATGCTATATAAGTTTTATCGGCACTTGCTTAGTGATAAAGGATTTCATTAATAGAATGTGAGATTGCGCATGAAATTCATATCCAATACAAATAATAATAACAATAATAATAATAATATTAATAATAGTAATAATTATAATAATAATAATAATAATAATAATAACAACAACTCACCAAAACAACATAGGGAAACAGTGCCGTAAAATAGACGACTTTTCCGGAACTTTGAACACCTTTGCTAAGACACAAGAAAACAATAACCCAAGCCAAAAATAAACACGTTGCCAATTTTATACTAATTTCTCCTGTTTCCTCAATTCCGCTACTTAAACCCAGTACGTGATTACTGTAATAAAGTCAAAAGAAAAACATTTTCATAATTATGTTTGATTAATAAGTTATTGATATATACACTATTAAAATTTTTTTTTAAATCAACTTTATTTTGAGTTGAATAAATCATATATTAGTTAAATTAACTAAAATCCGTTCAATTCAACTGATAGTCTAGTTGATTTAAGTCGATTTAACTTGATATTACTTTTCATTTTTAACAGTGTACTTTATCCGTCACAAAAAGAATAAAGAAAAATTTCTTACTTGAAATATTCCTCAGCAGGTGGTTTTCTAATTGCATGAGTAATATTTTCAACCGTTAAATTCATCGCTACAATTTGCGAAGAATTTAAACACTCCCGTTTAAAGTAAGTCATGTTTTGTGCTGCACACTCTTCTGCGGCTTCTGGCATGTAACAGTCTTTGTTACTCCACGAGGGTTCGCATTGACTCCATGGCAATTTTCCACCACCTAAAATAATAATGAATAGCATCTAATCTAATCTAAATAATATATAAAAATTAATCTATTTTTGTTTGTTTGTATATTTGTATAAGCATCACACAAAATCTACCGAACCGATTTTAATCAAATTTTGAAGAAATATAGCTTGAATCTCAAAAATGCCTTAGGCTTTATAATTTTGCGATATATAATGATATTAAGATATTTATGATATTTGATTTGATCAATTCACCCCGGGGGGCGGGGGGTGGGTTGTCATAGGGATGTTATTGGGATGTCATAGGCATGTCATAGAGATGTTATTTATAAGGATATTATAGGGATGTTATAGGGATGTTGTAGGCTTGTCATATGTAGTTTTAAATCGTCATCAGTCGCCTAATGTACCCGACTAGAAATTTTTAAAGGCGTACCTTGAATGTTTGAAGGCCCTTTAATGGAAAATCGAATTTAAGGTTGCATTTTCAGGTTTTTTAAAGGCCCATAAAAGTTTTACCTTTAAAGGCTGATATTTAATATGCCTTTAT
>JABFPJ010004581.1:0-13530 GCA_022817425.1 Gryon sp. ZL-2020 | reverse complement strand
TTTTTTGAAAATATATTTTCAAAAAAATATATAATATATATATTATAATATTATATATATATAAATATATATACATTACATATATTATATTAATATATATATGATTATAAATATTTATATATTTGTAATATATATATATATATGTATATATACATTATAAATTATTTATATCTGAATAATTACATAAATAAAATATATATAACTTTGTATTTTATTATATATAAAGTATATATAAAATAATTTAAAAAAAGAATAAATAAAAAAATGTCTCAGATTCTTGAGTCATTGACAATATCAAACATATGACTCACTTGATTAGAAATCAAATAAAAAGCTGACTTTGTGACTAATTTGAAAGCAAAAATCATTTAAATGTAATTTATCTTATAAGAGACTTTTCACTTTTCTTTTTTTTTTTTTGCATTTCGAAATTCATTAATCAAATATTCTTGATATAAAATAATCCGCGTTTATTGAAATATCTGTAAAATGTAATAAATAAGAACTAGAAAATGACTTACGTAAACTGCGGTTATAAAAATTAAAGTGAAATCTGAATATTCGTCAAAATGCATTTATACTTTGACATTCTGTTATTGGTAACTCAATATGAGTTATAGAAATTGTTTTACTTTTAATTTTGGATTTAAAAAGAGAATAAATATTTGTTTAAATGTTAGAGTTATGTAGAATAAATAAATGTGTAAATAAATAGTAACAATTTATTGAATAATAAATATTATATTCTAGCAAAAGGAAAAACATATTTAGAATATATTGTTATTCAAAATATATTAAGATTATATTTTAAAAAATTTTAAGAATATATTCACAATATGTTAGATTATTATTATTATTAAAATTTTATTTTCGTATTACTTTATTATTATATTTACTATATTTTATATTTATATTTTTACTTATATTTATATTATATATTATTATATTATTCTGAATATATTCTTAATATATATTTTAAATATATTCTTGTATATATAATTGTATATTTATATTTATATTATATTTATATTTATATATATATCATATATTATTATATATATTATATTTATTATAATAATAATAATAATTATTACTATTATTATTATATTCATTCTATTACATATTAAAAAATTATATTATTATTAAAATATTATTCAAATTATTATTAAAAATATTAAATATATTTATAATAAAATAAATAAATAATAAATAAAATAATTATAAATTAATAAAAAAATGAAATAAAAAATGTTGAAAAAATTGAAAAAAAAACAAAAAAAATTAAATATGAAAATATAATCTTGAATTACGTGACGTGAAAAACTGAATGAAGTTACGCGTGATAGCGATAATTGCGTCAGAGTTACGTGGAGCGAGAGTTGAGCGTAAAAAAGTGTCATTGAATTGGAATAAATATATCGAGCGACGTCCGAGAGAAAATGCATTTTGTCGGCGCCGCGATTGATTACCGTGCAAATTGTTAACGCACAAAGTCGCGTTATTCGCGGATACAACTTAGCCGGTTGTTTCAGATTTCCCACACTGACTAACGTCATTTCTATATCCTGCCATTCTCGCTTCTTATGGGAAAATCGTATCACATGTTTCAAAACAAAACATCCAATGAATTACCGTTACCGCATTTTAACGGTTTTAAGTTCATCGTATATTTTGCACATTTGCGTTTAATCAAAGCAAAGGGAAAATGCTTTTCATATTGATTCTATGTTATTTCACTTCATTCACTGTTATAAACTTGCTTTTCTTTCGTATATGAATATATGAATAAAATCATAATTTAAAAAAAATAAAATTTTTTATTTTAATTATTTAAATAAAAATTATCGATATATCGAATGAAAAATATGCCAATCGATATATCGATTTCTATCGGTGTATCGATTTTTCTCGATATATCGATTTTTATCGATATATCGATTTCTATCGATATATCGATTTTTATCGATATATCGATTTTTATCGATATATCGATTTTTTAAAACTATCGATTATTATATATATATATATACATAATTTTACAAATAAAAATTATATCAAATATATGTATTTTATTATTTTATATTTAAAAAACAATTTTATTTACAAGAATAATTTTATTAGAATTAGTTATTTATTTATTTATTTATTATTTTATAATATGATTTTGATGACTAATTATTATGTTTCTTTTTTTTCTAGAAAACCAAAATTAAATAAGAAAAGGACAAGGGTTTTATGTGAAGAGTCAATCCAAAGAGCCTAAACATGTCGAAAAAGCCAAACCCGACGCAAGCTTTGCATAAAGTCATTATGGTGGGAAGCGGAGGTGTTGGAAAATCAGCATTAACTCTACAATTTATGTATGATGAGGTGCGTTTATGAGTGCTGACATTTGAGTTAATAATAATCTTATAATAGAAATCATAAGCATATTTCAAGACAATTCATTTCCCAGAAAAATGAAACAATTAAAAACATCTTAAGTAATCATACAAATTAAATTATAAATAATAATTAAATTATAGTCATCATTATGTATTAAAATGCAATATTAATGGTTTTTCTTTGAAAATCACTTAACTGCTTATGGCGCGTCTTCAATAGAAATGTAATTTCAATTTTACTTATTTTTAAGCTTAACAGACATTGAAATAATAAAATTTAGAAAGCATTTCAATTTCAAAAATATTCTGAATTCTATACATATCGATTTTATGAAGATAGCAAATCAATTATTCAATCTAAATAAATATTTTAAATTATAATTGTTAATATTGACATTCTCATAATTATATATCTGCGATATATTACATATTTTGTAATTCAATTTACGATTTAAAAATCGAAACAAAATAATAAAACTAATTTTGTATTCATTTTTTTTAAAAAGAAGAATGGAAATAAATTTGAGAATTATTTATTTCCATTCAAATTATTATTACATTCATATATTCCATAAAAAAAATATATTTTAATTGTTTAATATTTTCAATGATTAATATGCTTAATTTATATTATATATAAAATATAAAATACTATATATAAAAATCTCATTTATTAGTTTTCACATTTAATGGTTTTTAATACTTTCATTTTGCTGGGTTTGTAACTAAGGAATAATTACTTTTTGTATAATAAATAATTATATTAATATATAATATATATATAATAAATATATATAATTGAGAAATGTGTATAAATTTCAGTTTATAGAAGATTATGAACCAACAAAAGCTGATTCGTATAGAAAAAAGGTCGTATTAGATGGTGAAGATGTACAAATTGACATTTTGGACACTGCCGGACAAGAAGATTACGCAGCAATAAGAGATAATTATTTTCGAAGTGGCGAAGGTTTTTTGTGTGTCTTTTCTATAACAGAGGATGAAAGTTTTCAAGCGACACAAGAATTTAGGTATATAAAATATTTATTTATTTAAAAGCCTAAAATTACTAAAAAATCTTTTATCACAAAATCACAAAAAATCGTTAAAAATGAATAATAATTAATATTTTATTATGAGATTATAATTGTATAACAGAAAATGTATAATAGTTTATATATGAGTTAACGTAAAATATTATAAAATCTGTAAAATATATATATTTAAATATATTTGATATATTTCATATTATAATATTTAATGCAAATTGATACAAAATCATACTCGAAAATACGGTTTTGAAATTGCATTATATTTTACGATATATATTCATATATAAAATTTATATATACTCATATATGAAAATTATACATTTTTATGATGAATTCTTATTTACTTTAAATTATTGAAACATTTTTTGTTTCAATAATTTGTAAAAACCTGTTGCTAATAATTAAAATTTGATTTTGTTTTCAACAGGGAGCAAATTTTACGAGTCAAAAATGACGAAAATATTCCATTTTTGCTGGTCGGAAACAAAAGTGATCTACAGGAAAAGAGGAAAGTTAACTTAGCGGATGCTCAAGCTCGGGCACAACAATGGGGAGTCCCATACGTTGAAACGAGTGCAAAAACTAGGGAAAACGTTGATAAGGTAAGACAGTGACTTTTGTTTTTGCATATTGATTTTTGTTTCCAATACCAGAGCATGTGTTTGTACACCTTGTCAATGTACATGATACGGCATTTTTCTGTTGGATTGAGTATCATTTGTTTTTCGAACAAATTGTTATTAACTTTAACTCTTGCAAAATGAAATGCAAAAAGTTTAGAAACAATGCAGTTAATTTTAGAGATGCAGAGCATCGAGTTTATTGTTTTGTAATAAAGAAACAATGTTTTATGAAGTTAGTTTTTGTAAATTAGTATTTCTATCAAAATTTAAAATTGATTGCGAATATATTATTTATGTATATTATATAAATATATACATTATAAAACATATAGAGTAATATAATAATACAATAAATAAAACATATAATTAAAAATAGAATATTCAAGAAATCATATAATGACAATATATTGACGATATGTGGACCATATATGAACTATATATGGACTACATATGGAACTATATATGGACTATATATGGTTTATATATGGACTATATATGGAATATATATGGAATATATAGGAGGTCGTCATAAAAGGAGATTTATGTCATCAGCCGGCTTCGCTCTGGTAAAATTTACAGTATAAAATAATTCATATATATTTCATATATAGTCCATATATAGTTCCATATATAGTCCGTATATAGTCCATATGTGGTCCTTATATGGTCCATATGTATTCCAAATATAGTCCATATATAGACCATATAAAAAAAATATAGTTCATATATGGTCCATATATATTCCATATATAGTCCATATATAAACCATATATAGTTTATATAGTTCATATATGGTCCATATATTCATATATATTCCATATATATTTCCATATATAGTCCATATACAGTTCATATATGGTCCATATATAGTCCATATATAGTTCCATATATAGTCCATATATAGTCTATATATATTTCATATATAGTCCATATATAGTTTCATATGTAGTCCATATATAGTTCATATATGGTCCATATATATTCCATATATATTCTATACATAGTCCATATATAAACCATATATAGTCCATATATAGTCTGTATATATTTCATATATAGTCCATATATAGTTCATATATGGTCCATATATATTCCATATATATTCCATATATAGGCCATATATAAACCATATATAGTTCCATATGTAGTCCATATATAGTTCATATATGGTCCATATGTAGTCCATATATGACCCATATATAGTTTCTATGTGGTCCATATATCGTCAAAATATTGTCATTATATGATTTCTTGAATATTCTATTGTTAATTATATATTTTATATGGACAATTTTACTATCATTCAAAGTTGGAAAACTTCCCTTCAATTCAATATTCGTAATATATTAACAATATATTACGAATATATTTGTCGGTTTTGCTAGAGTATTAAAGAATGAAATATAAAAGAATAAAAAAAGTAAAGTTAAATAACAATTTGTTCGACTTTGCTTGTTGTCCTTCCGAGAGCACACAGAATGAAAAAGAAAGCTTCGATTGCTTTGAGAAAGCATGGTTCGCACATTTACAGGTGTTTTACGACTTGATGCGGGAAATTCGATCGCGCAAGATTGAAGACCAGACGGCGAGTAACGGTCGAGGCAAGGATCGTGCCAAGCGCAAGAAAAAGAAGTGCATTATTCTCTAGGTTTGCTCTCTTATTTTCGCTTGTTTTTTTTCTCTCTCCTTCTTCACAACTTCTTCACGTTTTGTAACATGCTTTTTGTGCATTGCAATGTTGATCCCCATTTTCACTTTTATTTTTTTTTAATTTTTTTTTTCTTTCAATGTAGTTCAGAAATTGTTATGAAAATTTACAAAAATTGAATTTGTTATTAATTAATGATAAATATATTATTATTATTATTATTATTATTATTATTATTATTATTATTATTATTATTATTATTATTATTATTATTATGAAAAATGCGGTTTTTAATTTAAATGTTTCTTTTTTGCAGATATTTTTTGATTTGATGCAAGCCATCGCTGCTCGCAAAGCACAGGAAAATCAAGCCGAGGGAAGCGAACGCAAAAAGAAGGCAAATTGTTGCACCATAGTATAACAAAACTGAGTTTGCTGTAACGATACAATTATTTCGTTATAACATTATGTAATCAAGCAAACGAAAGCGAAACAAGACAAAAAACACACACATAAAAATGAAATTAGCTACACGAAAAAAAATAAGTACGTATCTCGTAATTTCAGACGCTTTACAGTGTGACTTTACTAACGTTTTGAATATCAATTTTGATACAATCGCGTCATTCTTACAGTTCAAGTTCCTACGCATTTCAAACCATTCACTTGTCGAGTTGATTTTATAAAACGTCATTCCAGAATTTTAATTACCTTTTGCATTTGTTTCTTCAATGATTTTAATTTATTTCATATAATATTTGTGATAAAAAACAAAGAAATAATAGAAAAAAAAAGAACTGAAATACATTTTATATTATATTTCAGAATTATATGTTACTTTGATTACACTGTAAAGTGGGAACAAAATGCTTTAAACTCTGCACAGATCTTCTTTTTTTTTAATTCAAAGTTTTATTCAGACGAAAGCTGAATTTGCTAGTCAAATTTAATGATGGATAACAAATTTGTGAAAATCAAAAGAGAAAGTGAACCAGAATAAGCTAACAGTGCGTCCCTAGAAGACTAACACTGATTGTACGCAGGATGAGAGTCGTTAGTCAGATAGATTTAATATCTTTATATACATTTGGCAGAAA
Source organism: Gryon sp. ZL-2020 (assembly GCA_022817425.1). NCBI lineage: Eukaryota > Metazoa > Arthropoda > Insecta > Hymenoptera > Scelionidae > Gryon > Gryon sp. ZL-2020. Next base: position 6,726 of record JABFPJ010004581.1, on the reverse strand, counting down.
TTTCATGCAAACTAATCAATGCACAGCTCCACGACAGCAATGATGAATGGCAGACAGAATGAATCCATGTTCCATTTTTTATTAATGAATATAATATTTTTGAATAATCCAGGGAAAAAGTCCAGGGGATTTATTAAAAAAAAAAAAAAAATCAACATTTAGAGTCATCACAAATATCAATAATTTTAGATTCAATTTTATTTTATGAATTTGCAACAGAAAATACATAAAATGTATGTGAAATTTCATAAGCTTATATTTATAATTAATTATGAATTCTCATAAAAACATAATAAGACTAGTTTTTAAGTTATGAAGTACTATGAAAATTCATACATTTGTTTTATAGTACAGTAAATTTATGCATTTTCATAGTAATTCATAACTCAAATACTAATTTTATTATGTTTTTATGAGTATTCATATTTAATTTTTAAATATAAGCTTATGTCATTTCATTTGAAATTTCATTGTGAAATTTTCTTTTCCAAATACATAAAATAAAATTGTAAAAATGAATTTCTCTGGCCTTTTAATCAGGGAAAATCTATATATTTGTAAGTCATGAAATTCATTCAGACTATTTTTTGACATAAGTAGAATAGGCTGAATCAATTTTTTTTATTTTCAATTTTTTTATTTAGGGAAGCCATTTTTTCAATCTAAAATTTTTCAAACAAATCTAATCTGAAAAGTCACCTTAAGGTGATTCTTCAGTCGAATTCGCTGCTTCTCTGTTCCACTAATAGACTCACCATTAGCTCTATCCTTTTTACTCTTATATAGCTGAAAAATCACCTTAAAATGATTTTTCAGCTTTATAAGTGCAAAAAGGATAGACTTAATGGTAAATTCATTAGAGAAAGAGAAAAACAGTGAAATTGACTGAAGAATCACCTTAAGTGGATGCCTTAAGGTGAATTAAATTGTACAGAAATGATGAATAAATATTGAAAATAAAGTTATTACGTCAATTCTTTGTCAAATTTCTGTTAAATTGATCTAAGCAAATTGTTATTTAGTGCTACAGTAATTGAGCAAAATTACGTTTCCTTTTTAAATAAATAATTTGTATTTAAATTATTTATTTAAATTACAAATCAATTTCAAGAGAATTTTATTAAGAATTGACTTTATTCCTTCATTTTCGCAAACATTGCTTTATATTCTTATTTTATATATAAAAAGTATATATGAATAGAACATAAATGTCGGTATTGTAGGCATTTTTTGAATTTTGACATCCTCTTAAGGTGACTCTTCACGAAAAAATCATGAAAAATGAAAAAAATGAACAAAAAAACCAAAAAAATTATTTTTGCGTTTTCAACTTCAAAAATGCTGCGGTGTCGCAATTTACATCCAAATTATTTCATTTTTTTTATTGTTCAAAATAAAAATTTTTTTTTTAGTAATTACGAACAGATTTTAATTGAATTGTTTTTTGCAATGTCAAAAATTGAAAATTGAAAATTGTTTTTTCGTGAAAAGTCCCCTTAATTAAATTAAAAAAACCCCATCCATCTGATTTGATGTCGTGGAATGTGTATTTTAGTGAGATTGTAACCCATGAAAATCGTTAATTTTGTTTACTTATTATCTTAAGATTTAAGTACTTCAATTAAGATTTTACATGAAGACATCTGAAGTGAATTTGGACTCGAAATTCATCCTTCGTACGACAAATAGACTGAATTAAAACATTTGATAAAAATAAAAAAAAAATAATAATAATAAAGAAAAAGAATTATTGTATGTCAGTGTACCTCTATGAGTGTACGACTTCGATTTTTAATATTAAGACTATGTTGTACTATGTTAGTTTAAATGATGAAAAGACAAAAGTTGAGAGAGAAATCTACATAAAATACCTAATTAGTAGTTACAGTTTTTGATACATTGTCATTGTAAGGTTGACTTTTGAAGGCATGGCTATGTTATAATAGCTCATTCACAGATTCTATAAATTCAAGCATATATATTTAGTTTTTATATTTTTGTACTACTGCGAATAGTCGTGCCTTTTTAATCATTCAAGCTTCGTATCTAAACTTGTGAATATAATAATACGATCGGTTCGTTAAATCGTCACCATTTTCAAGTCATTTTGTAAGACTTTATTAACTTATTCATATATGTTTACAATCTTTTTACACAAAATTTAAATTAAACAAAGTGAATGTCGATATATTTATCATATCAAATGTCTGTCGTGATTCTTCTTCTTTCGATGAAAAAAAAAAAAGTAAAAAACAATTGAAAATTGTTTGTTTCAGTGTAGCTTTGAATGTAAAGCTAAAATAAAATAAAAATAAGCAAAATACAAAAATATTTTTAAGTTTCTTTGATTGAACTTGTTAATTATGTTAATTTGGCATGAGAACGAAAGGAATGTGAAGTCTATGCATATATTCCACCATTAATTTAGTATTATTGTATAAATGATGGAATTTGATGTAATCCGTCACAGTACAAACATACTTGTTTATAAATTATGTTATGCAGTGCTAACAACGATATCTCTGTTAATTTCAAGTTAATATTAAGTATTTTAATTTAAGTTTTCGTGTAAGGAAATGTCTCTTTCCTTTTAACAAATATTTATATTCATTTTGTATTTGATGGTGCTCAATATTTAATGTCACAAAAATTTGTTCAATTTTACACACGAAAAATATATTATAAGATATCAAATATGTTATAATTATTTTTCGCGATTCGAGAATAATATATATGTGAACGATATAATCGCTTAAATATCATTGTCTTGGATGATTAATGTTAACAATTTTGATAAACAAATTGATTCAATTTTGTATTACTTTGCATTTGTCTTTTAAGGTAATGTAATAATTGAATGATAAATTTAAAATCGTATTATGTTAATATATCATGAAATTTGTATGTTACTTTGTTGGTATGAGTAATTGATAAGTTTAAGCAGCTGAAGCACAGTGAGATTTTAAATTTAACAGTCAAAAGCATCACTTTAATTATTTATACAAACTTTATGATATTAAACTTTGGATTAGAGCGCGCTCTTTTTCACTTTGAATATGCAATGTATATAACACCAGAGATTTTTAATAAATCTTTTTGAAATACAATATTTGGTAACAATCCTCCTATGCTTCAAATCAATTATGCTTTTAAAGCATAACAGTGATATGAAAAGTACCAAAAATGAAATATATAACAATTATAATGTTTAAAAAAAAGCATTTTCTGATTTCGTTTGAAACAAGTGGAAAAATATTTGTAGTAGATTTTTTAAATTAAATCTACTGACTGAAAATATATTTTTTAATGAATTCAACAAAAATCCACTAAATGTTATGTATGTACAGTTGACTTCCTTATGGGAACACCTAATTTTCACATTCTATGTGATGAAAAAGTCGAAATGATAAATCGTGATGAAAAAGTGAAAATTCATAAAAATCTTGAAATTTCATGAAATTTCGAATTTTTCATAAATTTCCGAGATTTCCATGAAATTTCAAGATTTTGATGAATTTTATCAAAATTAAAAAAGTCGAAATTTCATGAAAATATTGAAATTTCGTGCAAAATGTTAAAATTTATGAAAATGTCGGAATTTTATAGAAATCTTGAAAAGTCATGAAAAAGTCCAAATTTCATGCAAAATTTAAATTTCATCAAAATTTTGAAATTTCATCACAAATGTTAAAATTCATGAACATCTTGAAATTTCGTGAAAAATGTTAAAATTTATGAAAATCTAAAAATTTTATGAAAAATGTGAAAATTCATGAAAATCTCGACATCTCATGAAAACTGTTGAAATTCATGAAAACTCGAAATTCCATGAAAAATTTAAAAATTCAATTTGATAAACAATTGATAAATTGTTTGATAAACAAATGATAAACAATTTTGTTTAATTAAATCTAACTAAAAATACATTTTTTATTGAATTTAACAAAAATCCACTAAATAGGGGTCTGGCGATCGAGTATACCTAAAAACTTACTTTCGCAAAACTCATCCGTAGTATGCTTAAACTACTCGGGGCGGTCCCCAAATACCCCCGATTATGTATTTAGCGATTTGGTGACAAAAATTTTTTGACCAATGTCGAGACTCAAATGGCCATATGCATGGGATAGGGGTCTGGCGGTGAAGTATACCGAAAAACTTACTTTCGCAAAACTCATCCGTAGTATGTTTAAACTACTCGGGGCGGTCCCCAAACACCCCCCAATTATGTATTTAACGATTTGGTGACAAAAAACTTTTGACCAATGTCGAGACTCAAATGGCCATATGCATGCGATAGGGGTCTGGCGGTCGAGTATACCGAAAAACTTATTTTCGCAAAACTCATTCGTAGTATGTTTAAACTACTCGGGGCGCTCCCCAAACATCCCCCGATTATGTATTTAACGATTTGGTGACAAAAAATTTTTGACCAATGTTGAGACTCAAATGGCCATATGCATGAGATAGGGGTCTGGCGGTCGAGTATACCGAAAAACTTATTTTCGCAAAACTTATCCGTAGTATGTCTAAACTACTCGGGGCGGTCCCCAAACACCCCACAATTATGTATTTAGCTATTTGGTGACAAAAAATTTTTGACTAATGTCGAAACTCAAATATCCATATGCATGAGATAGGGGTCTGGTGGTCGAGTATACCGAAAAACTTATTTTCGCAAAACTCATCCGTAGTATGTTTAAACTACTCGGGGTGGTTCCCAAACACCCCCCAATTATGTATTTTACGTTTTGGTGACAAAAAATTTTTGACCAATGTCGAGATCGAAATAGCCATATGCATGGGATAGGGATCTGGCGGTCGAGTTTAACAAAAACTTATTTTCGCAAAACTCATCCATAGTATGTTTAAACTACTCGGGGCGGTCCCCAAACACCCCCCGATTATGTATTTAACGATTTGATGACAAAAAATTTTTGACCAATGTCGAGACTCAAATGGCCATATGCATGAGATAGGTCTCTGGCGGTCGAGTATACCGAAAAACTTACTTTCGCAAAACTCATCCGTAGTATGTTTAAACTACTCGGGGCTGTCCCCAAACACCTGCCAATTATGTATTTAACGATTTGGTGACAAAAAACTTTTGACCAATGTCTAGACTCAAATGACCATATGCATGAGATAGGGATCTGGCGTTCGAGTTTACCAAAAAACTTACTTTCGCAAAACTCATCCTTAGTATGTTTAAACTACTCGGGACGGTCCCTAAACGCCTCCCGATTATGTATTTAGTGATTTGGTGACAAAAAATTTTTTACCAATGTCGAGATCGAAATGGCCATATGCATAATTGATTGATTGATTGATTGCTTTATAACGCTCTAGGCCATCGGCCTATGGAGCAATAGACAATTTATACATATTTACATAAGACTCGAATAGTTGAAATATACATTATAATTTATACAAATAAAATGATAAAATAAAGAATATAACAATAATTTTCTACGTAGTACTATCTCAATTTCACTTATGTTTAACATACCCTTTCAGTTTGCATCACAAACATATTACTTACAATGATTTACAAAGAATTATTTATCTATATTATTTACATTATTGTTTTTGCAGTCTCTTTTGTACATGTATATGAAACCAAGCAAATTGTATTATCTGGGGATAAAAGGACCTTATCATGTGTTGCATTGCTGATTATGTAGGTATTCCCTTGTTTTAACTTTAAAAGTTCCTAGAGAAACAGACGTTCTGATATCTGCTGGTAACGCGTTACATTGCTCACATGCAGAAGTCAGGAACGACTTCTTGTACGTACTTGTTCGAGCAAACGGAACATACAGTTGATCAGGATCAATTCGCAGTATCCTGTTTAGGCGCGTAATTCTCAAATTAAAGTCTTGTGACAGGTAATTTGGACAGTTCTGATGAAGTGCCTTGTGTGTCATGACTCCTAAGAAATACTGTCGCCTTTCACGAATTTTCAACCCTTTTAACTCGGTAAAATACGGCGTGATATGATCGTATTTCGATGACCGGTAAATAAATCGTACACACGCATTCATAGCTTTCTGGAGTGTGTCGTTCATTTCTTCAGTAGCATTTGTCATTACTAGACAGCAGTAGTCAATTTGTGGAAAGATCAATGTAGAAATCAGATTTTTTCTTAGCTCACGATCAAGTGATTTTAAGTTGTATCTCAATTGCCGCAGTGTTCTCCAAATCGTAGCACATATTTTTGAAACCTGAGTTTTCCATGTTAACTTTTGGTCGACATGAACTCCTAGAATTTTTGCATTTGTAACATATTCAATTTCATGTTCGCGTAGTTTTAGTTTTGGTAGATCTATACAATTGAGCTGGCAACATTCCGAGAAGATCCAAGTATCATACATTTCACCTTTGTATTATTCATTACCAGTTTGTGCCTTTTAGTCCAATTATCAATTTCGTCTACATCTCTTTGTATGGCTTGAAGACCTTCCATGATACCATTCCTCTCACAGTGGTAATACAATTGCAAGTCATCTGCGTAAAATAGATGCTTAGAATGATGAAGTGAAACAGCTACATCATTAATCATAATGGAAAATGATAATGGACCAAGGATGGATCCCTGTGGTACACCAGTTGATAGTTTTTTCCATTGTGAAGTTTTTCGGTTCTTGTCAACTACTGCTTGTTCCCTATCCATAAGATAAGACGTAAACCATTTCAATACAGACGACGAGCATCCAAGATTCTTCA
>JABFPJ010004580.1:0-13530 GCA_022817425.1 Gryon sp. ZL-2020 | reverse complement strand
AATGTTTAATAATAAAATGCAAATTTACAATTTTTACGTAACAATAATTTTTTGAAACCTTAATAATAATTATAATCGCAATCGCGTTACATAAAATAGAATTTGTAAAGAATTCTACTTTGTGATTTTTAATACTTCAGAACAATCGCTTATCGCAGTTTTATTACTATTCATTAATATATAATTTAATTTAAATATAGAAAAGATAAGATATTATTTCTTATTAGAACACAAAAAAAATAAAGTTAAAAATACACTATGTAATAACCGTCTAAATTGATTATTAAAATTTCAAATTAAAAAATTACTATGTAACATAGTAAAATTTAAGATTTTTATTTTACATTTTTAAATGTACATAATAATATTTGTATTTAAAAAGCGTAATAGACAATATAAATTTTTAAATTTCATACCTTCCGTGAAATACCAAAATTAGAGATGAAAGTTTCGTAACAATAAAGTGTGTTCTTTTTAATTTACATTTTTATTCATTGTGATTTTAAAATGTATATTTTATATATGAACATTTAACATTCTTTAAATACCATACTAATCGTTTATCCATTGCACATGGCAATTTTTTATTTTTAAAAATTCGTTTAAAAATACTTTCTTGTTTTTACTCTGAATGATATTTAACGCTTTGCTTTAAGTTTTAGTTTAAAATATACCACTTTATATCTAGTTTGGCCCCATTTGCAAACATCATTATTTATATGTACATATATAATATTTATACATTTATAAATCTAACCATAGCCTTATATTTTAAAAACAAAATACACTTTAAATTTAATAACTATCTAACATTCATCACCTTACAATGATTGTCGCAGTAATTAACACACATTCATACTTGTCATGCGTTAGATAATTTTGACAATTTTAAGCGTTTATTCGCTTAAATATTTCACAGTTTTGGATTATAAATATAGTTACAATTTATAAAACGCATAACAAGTACTTTATATATATATATATGGCCTGTGAACTTGCATAATTTTTATTTCAGTTTTATTTGCATTGAATGCATGGTTTATAATATGTGATATGTAAATAAATATGTAAATTTACTTAATATTCATAAGCTTTTATATAAAAAGTAATTTATGATAAATATATATCGAAATAAATATATGTCTAAAAGACGAATAGAATAAAAGATTATCGCAGTTATACATTGAAATAATATCATCAGTCAGTTTTAATGTATACCGGTGCATTTTTATATTTTTTTTTCTCTTCTGATATTGTTTGTATAAACTTGAATAATTCGTTGATATTTCATTTATGCCAGGCCAATATAGTGCATCTCTATGTGAACACGTATCATAACGAATGACTAGATTTGAACACACTTATCACATCTATGATCAACGTGCACATGAAACTATATAAATATTTATATCATATAGAGTCATTAGTTTTTAATGTATCCACATTAATACGTCATTTAAACTTCATAGTAAAAGCATGTTAGTGTGACTTTTGAGCACTTGTTAACGAAAATTTAACTTGTAATAAGTTAATTTGTTCAATTTAATTACTTTATTAGACAGACAGATTTGAAATAAAATAATATTACTTTAATACAATGTATTATTGCAAACTTTAGACTTATTATAAAAAGTAACAAATTTTATATTCTAACAAAGACCTATTTCAATTAAAAACAATATAAACTGTATTAGAGGATTAATAAAGTCTATATATTCGATAAACAATATTTTACGATATTTCAATATATATATAAATTGCATGTTTTTCGTCCTATGCCCATGACGTTTCATTTTATTTCTGTATAGAAATACTTTTATCTATTTTTAAAATTCCATTCCATGGAATGTTTTTCAAGTAAGCGTTTAGATTAAAATTAAAAATAGAAATGCAGTTTAGTCCACAAAAATGTCAATAATTGACTAAAACCAATTCGTAAATATTTTTCACTTTTTCATTTTTGAACGTCAACAGTACACAATTGATCAATAATTTAAACGTTATACGAATATTCTATAAATTAGGTCATATGAAATGTTCAATCTAAAATTGTTGCCTTTTATTAGATGTTATATTTTACCTTTATTATTAATATATTCTTTATTTCCTATAACTTTCCTTGATTCTGGTGTTTTTGTTTTTCATGAAAAAGCGCACACATCATTAAATTTTCCTTGTGCAATAAATCCAACTGCTTTAGTCGTGTCCGAGCGTTTTTTGTTTTACTAATAATATCGTCTAAGCTTGTGTCTAGTTTATCCAGTCCACTGCTCACATTGGCTATCATTTCAAAGAACGTTAAATTTCGCTTTGCGTCAACGCTAATTTTCTTTTTCGTTACAATGACCACCAATAAGACTGCCGTAAACGCCGCAATGACCAGTAAAATCTTTTGAATTATTGACATCATCGAAGAATCATTCTCGCTCAATATCCAAAATATAGTTTTCCTGTAGTCATAGAAAAAATTATTTCAATACAATAAATTTACACTCATTTTTTACACTTTAATTTTAATATTATTCAATTATTTTATTATTAAATTAAATTCTTACAAAAACAAGAAACTTACTGTTTGTAAATTTGCTGTTTCAGGATGTTTTTCCAATTTTTCCGAGTGGATTCAGCGGGATAAATCAAGATCTAATGTCAGGTACGTTAATTCCAGTTACATTTAATTGCTTTCTTGTCATCATTTCAAAATCCACATGATGAGACATTAAAATTCCACTGAGATACTCAGGCGAAAGAGTTGACTTAACTGAAGAGGAATCCGATTTCGTCTGGGTGACTTGATCGTTTCTCCGTTTGTGATGGTAACAGCACTCTTTTTCCGTCGCAGACGCGTTCTTTTTTTTATCTATTATTAAGAGTGTGAAGAAGCGCGTGTTCACAGCGAGCATATCGTGAACTGTTTTTTCATATCGCATGGCAGTGCTTTTGGTTCGTAAGCACAATTTCAAAATTAACGCTTTTTCTTACGTAACTGAATAAAAGCCATTTGTTTTTTGGAGTTTTTACAGTTAGAGTGTGTTACTTTGCTGAAAAATATTGAATATCAATTATAGCTTTTAATTTTAACTCGTATTTATTTTCAGAAGTACATTCTTCTGTCAAAATGTAACACTTATTTTAAGAATCTATTTGTTAAATTTAAAAGAACTACACTTCAAATTTATTGATTTCATTAACAGTACTGCAATAATTTGAAATAACAGTTTTATGAAAGCATTTTTTTCATATGAAAAATTATTTTGACGTGAAAACTAATCCAGTCTCTTATATCTTTGAAACAAAATATTGTTTATTAATATAGTTAAAAAATCTTATTTAAAAAATAATAAAATCATTTTGTTAGTCAAAAAATTATTTAGATTTTGTTTAATATTGTTTCAAAATTTACTTATTACGTTTATTTACTGATTTTAATTTTTTAATATAACTGACAATTAATATATTCACAATCTTTTAAAACAAACATTGTATTAAACATCACCTTTTCTTATCAGAACAGATGCGAATAAATATAATGTTCAGCATTTTTTGTTTAAATAGCTATTGTATAAATATAAACATTATAACATAACTTAAGCAATTCTTACGAAGTGAAACATTTCAACTTCATTTTTTATAAAAAAAAAGCTATCAAATTATTACAATTGTTACTAAATTTATAATACGCAGAAAAATTACACTTTTTAAATTATCATTGTATAAATTGAGAAAATACATTTACTTTTACTCTAATTTTACAGTGCATAACACAAATTATAATGACTTTTGGTAATAGCATATAATATAATATCTCTATTTACATTATTTCAAATTATTTTATCGAAATCCAATAAACAACACGTAGCAGCTTTAATGTTAAAGTCAGCAACAACACTTAAACTATTGGATATTACTAATTACCATTCGCGACACTACACGTGATCATTTGCGAAAAAAACTGACAGTTATTAGCACGTGTTTTGTCCGTATAATGGTCCACTTTATGTCTTTACTTGTTGATCACACGTTCTGAGAGGAAGCTCTGATGATGGCTGCCCCACGTGTAGGCGCGGCCCTCTCACCCCTAAACCTCCCGAATTTGAATCCGATCTGGACCGAAACATCCCGAGATAACTCGCATCTGCTTGCGAATATCATGGCATTCAAGTGAAATCACCATGTTCGCATGCGCTGCTCGATCAATAAGTTGCACGCCAAACACAAACACCGCGAAATATAATTGCATAAAGGATTATTATTAACCAAAAGCACCTGCTTATCAGACGAAAGTAATTTGTTTGACTTTTAACTGCAGCTCGATATTTATGATACGCAAACAAAAAATTGATATCCTTCGTACTTTTTACTTTATCATTTATAATTTGACTTATTGATTTTTTAAATTATTGCATTTTTGTGAAAAATATTGATAAAGATCAATGTGATTTTTGGAATAAAATATAATTAAAGTTTAAACATAAATTGTTTAAAAATAATTTATTAGTTCAACAAAATAATTATGTTCATGCAAGACTGTTGGATTTAATTATCATTGGCTTTCAGTTTGTTAACTATTAATGTACGGTGTTATAATTGACGTCGAAATTATAGTTTATAATCATAACTAATACTCCATAATATTAAAAAAGAGTTTCGAAGTAAATTCGCAAAAGTATTACAAAAATAAGTAATAGTACTAATAGTATTTACACTATTTACAATATACAAACGATTAATGTACAAATTATTATCGGCATATATGTTTAATTATTAAGTTAATCATAACTTTTAAAAATATGTATTCATTTTTAAAATGTTATCTAGATATTGAATATCTAATTGATTTTTAAATTTATTTAAATATTAAATACATTTAAAATATGTACCGTAGATGTATATAAATTTAATATTGAATATTTTATTACATTTATAGTTAATTAAACATTTCACGATTTTTTATCGATATACACCGAAGAGTCAAATCAATTTTTCACAAAGTATACTACTAAATCAAATATGTTTGTTAAAGTGACTAAAATGTATTTCTTATTTAAAAATAATAAAAAAAAAATTATTAAATGAAACGTTCATTTTTAACATAAAATCATGCTAATAATATGATATATATGTACATCCGATATTTACAATAGAACTATACAATAATTTACATGAATTACAACAAAGCATATAATATATCATAATTTTACAGGTGTTAACTGTATAATTAGATATTTAAAGTAAATTGGAATTTCAAAAAATTGAGTTTTACATGTTTTTGGCAATTTAATTCCCATGAGTCAGTTGAATATAAAAATATTTCTTTTTGATTATTTATCTTTAAATACATTAAGAGGACACAAATAAATATATTTAAAAAATTTAATATTATAAAAAATCAAAATTCATCAAATTAAAAAACTAAATATATGAAGTGTCTTCTCAATATAATTTTACGATATTTTAATACATGTATTGAGACATCACTTAAAAAAGCAATGTATCATTACAACATGTATTCAGATCTTTTACTTTTCTTCAGGCTCATTTGTGCAGATATAAATTCATTTACATATCTTCAATATTTGTAAGCATATGTATGAACAATTCATTGATTCAAACTCATCTTATTCGAAAGCTATCTCATGAAGTTGTACAAAAAGTAGCCAAATGCGGAAATAATCATCATTTGTATTCGCGAAAGCGTAACAGAAGAAGCAGCAGAAGATAACAAGCCAAATCGTAAACCCACACTCCTTCGTAAATGTGCCCGAAGTTCTGGGTTGTGCGAACTAGCTGGTCCACACTGTACCAAAGGCGCGAACCATATGTTGTCATCTCTCATACCCAACAGCAACGTGTATTGTCCATTCCAATTAACGCCAATTCTCGCTCGCAATCCCAATGTCGTAGGTGCCTCCAAAGTTTTTGGAATGCAAGTTCTCGGCCAATTGGCCAACGGTCGAACTCCATCAATAAGATCGCCGCCGCATCTCAGTGCAACTGACAAATCCCCCGGAATCAACAAACTTTCCGCTACATGTAAATCCAATTCCGTCGTCCCCAACGGATGCGGAAAAACTGTTCGTTCAGCATTTTCCGCTTTGCGACTGTTACCTCGTAACATAGCTGTAAATGATTCCACCATCGATGGTTGTGCATCTTGCAAAAGATACTTGTACGACTCATCATCTAAGCTTCTCTTATTTCTAACGTCACGAATTGGCGTGCCTCTTCCCATCCTCGATGTCACCAGATGGTCCATTTTTTGACTCGACATATCCGCTTCATCGATAAACGTGTCCGGATAGTCATAGTGACGTCTTTGTCGATTTCCAGCTCGTTGAACGTAACTTCCTGCGCCGCTGATCGAATAAAAGAAGACGCTACACTGCGGATCGGCAAAGTAATCCCAACGTGCGGCCCACAATTTGTCGCCCGAGTGAAATTGAATTTGTCTTCTCAGCCATAAACCACCTTCAGTGGATTCACAATTGAAGCTCAGCCACGAACCACCGATCAACGCCGGTAATGGCGCTGTTTCGTGTAACAGAGGCGGACTGTTAATTGTACTACGCACCACAGCTCCACAAATCGGACAACCACTTATCTATAAAAAGAAAAAAAGTAAATGAGTTCGTTGAATTCACTCAAACTTAATTCAAAATGAAAATCTTAATTGACATTAGATGGAAACCTACCGTGTCGCTTCTGAGTAAAGCCGTCGGTTGAAGTGAAGTGGACTTATGGTTACGTCTATGTTGTACATTAGCCGGCAGACTGCCCAGAAACAGTTCTACCCAAGGTCTTCCGTTAGGCGTCGATGAAAAGATCTTAGATATGTACGGCTTCTTTTGAACTCTTATCAATTTAAGCTCGTCAAAGTCGATACCAGTTGGCTCTAAACAGTTGATGCCCCGTCGGGTTCTCGTTTGATGGCCCTCAAGAGAATTGTGTCGTGGACTTTCCCATAGTGGATTTTCACGTTGCGGTATCACCTGATCGTAAATTACGTGTGCTTCGTATGGACGCCATTTTGGCTGATGCGTGCACGATACGTTCACACGATGACCCAACTTATAAGCAACCTGTTGATCAATACTTGATTATTTTACTGAATCATTGTAGCTTCTCAACTCAGGGGATGAATATATATCTTTACATCAATCAAAACGCCGATAATCGACTTTATTTTTTGAATAAAATTACATTGCAATGATTGATCGATGTATATAATATGGTTTTTGTTTGAAATTATTTTCTTTTTAAGTCCTTTTTTCTGTTATTCTTTTATTTAGAATTTGGTATTATACCTGTCTATTCAGCGGTGTGATGTAAACTTTCCCTAAATGGTACTTCGCCTCGGTAGCGCCCGGTACCAATGGCGAAGGGGATAATAAGTCAATTATACCAGTGGCAGTGACCGTATGAGTTGGTACGGTACAAGATTCCTCGGCATAGTGATATCGAATTAAAAGAAAAGTTCCATTCTTAAAAAACGAATACTTTCTTATTATAAATTCCGGACCCGCTCTTGCTTCACATCTGAAAAATTGAAAACAGACAGTTAGTATTCTATCCTTGTTAAGCAGACGTTGAATTACGCCATCAAGTTGAAGTCAAAAAGTAAGTAAACAACATTCAGGAGCCGGGATAAGAATATATCAATCATCCCAATGGAACTATTAACTTTTCTGATAATGTTAATTGACGTGATATTGAAGTATCGCGTCGAGTAAATTGTTTATTCTGGTTTATTACTTAAGGCTTCATTAAATCAATTCAACTTAGTTTTTTTTGTTTCTTGTTTTTATGTTCGATGTGTTAGTTTCCGGTATCTAAATCAAGTAAATTTATTTTAGTGATGTTGAAACATAGAAAAAAATATAACGAAGAAATGAGAGAATATAACATTAAAGTGATGTTATATATTACTTCAATAAGTTGCAAAAAAATGATTGAATTGGATCAAAAATTGGTAACGGGACATAGTAAGCATTAGGGGTGAACTTGTTCTTCTTAAGTCCACGAACAAGTATTCTGCTTCGGGGGAAAATGTCATTGTGACTGCTATTGCTTTTATATCTTCAGTAACTAAATTTTACCTGACGCCAGCTGGGCATTTTAAAATAAGATCATTCATCTCCGTTGCGATCTGGGCGAACAAATAAACATAGTATTGTCACACAAAAAGGGGATCTCTAAGGCCGATTTTCAAAAGATGTTAATACGTTGATGGACGAGCGACAAAGATATAGTCACGTTAAGTTCACGTGAGAAGTTCGAAAATCGACCGCCCGATTTTCTCAATCTACACAAAGTTCGACGAAAATTGTCACGTTTTATGGTAATCTCTTTCGTTTCTGATGAAAGTATACTGAGTATGGAATAGTTGATTTAAAAAAAAATCGATGAAATGATTTTTTGTTTGTTCTTTGAGTACATTTTTATGACTGTGACGTTTGAAAAATCACACGTTAGATTATTCAATGATGAAAAAATGGGAACTTGGAGAAGATAACGAAGATAAGGTATTACTGATGAATAATTTTAGAGAGAAGATTATATCTGATGAATGTTAAATTATAAAAAAAAATCGAGGGACATAAATTTTTTAAAGATTTCAATTTATTCCCGTCAAGTAGATAAAACCAACTAATACATTTTCAAGTCTTTTATTTTTGTTATTAACTATTGAACTAAACTACAGGTTTTCGGTACTTAACAAGTTTAAATGAGGTGAATAAATATAGTCTTTTGTTTAATAATATGTAATATAAATTATCTTGTATTTTTATTTTATAATGCTTACTCTTGAGACATCCATGTGGCGTGTAATCTAGCAGAGGTGTCATCAACAGCAGTTGTACGATCTTCCTGTGACATTTCTTTCAAAGCACTGTCGCATTGATCTCCACCTCTGTCTGGTCCCCAAATCATTCCTTCATTTAGAGAAACTAGAATATAATACATAATTTTATTAGAAAATAGAAGGGTAATTTATTTGTCTCATTTATGTATTATTATTTGTAGTTACTCTTAACAAGCAAAATAGAAGTCGCACATTTGTTATCTGCGTCTACTTTTAAAAATTCACTTTTTCATTTATTCGAATGATTTAAAATGTATCTGATTAAAAGGTATTTACATTTGTGCTTGTAAAGTTTCACATTTCATACGAAATATTCATCGAAAGAAATTTAATATTTTGTTGAATCGCCGACTATTTCATTTTGACTAATCTCTGTTCGGACAAAAATCAAAAAAGGGTTACTAGATAAATAATTTGACATATTCATTCGACCGCGGGAGTTCAAATGGACGAATTTCTCGAGCGTATAACCACCCGCTGATTGTGGAGATTTATTATCTGACAGAACTAAAGAGATTAATGCCTATCTGTATTATATTATTCGGTCCTTCGCTCTCTTATTCTCCTATCATAGTTAGTATTTGCTGTCAAATAGAACTTGACCTGAGATCCAGGTGACAGTTTAAGATGCTTGTTTAATTTTCTTTGTGTCGAGTGAAAATGTATCTGTGTATATCTGTGTATGTTCAGGCTCCAAATTAAATATGTCTCATTTATTTTATTATTTTATAAATCGTTTCATACAAAATTTAAGATATTGACAAATAACGGAATATTGTACTGATATCCTCTACGGACGCAAATATATCCAAATATAGATACACAGTAAAAAAATCAAGTCCCAGTGTAAAAGTGTAAAAATTTGGGTGTAATTTTTTACATAAGTATAATTATGATTGGCTGTTGGTACACGAATCGGTGTACAATTAACATTTTTTTGAGATTAATTTGTATTTAATCTAATTTAATTTAAATTAAATTTGTAATTTAGTAATAAATAATTAAATACTTCATTACTGTGTATTAAAATATTTGAACTTAAAAATATAGACAAAATATAAGTGATTATATATCTAATATATATAAAAGCGGCAATAAATATAATATCCAGTTTTTTTGTCCAATCCAGTTAATTTTGGATATACTTTAGTCCGTATCGAATTATTTCTATATAAAAAATAAAGTATTTTAATCTTTAATAATAACAAATATGCTTTCTGTTGATTATACGTTTTTTTTCCTTTGAAAAAGTGAATATCGGAAAAATAAAAATAAATCTATTCACTTAAATGCTTTTTACGATGTCAATTATAATGAAAATCTTGCTCTACCATCAATCATTCACAGGCAATCAGAATGTCTTATCCATTTCTGAGGAAAGTTCTAATAAATAATATTCCTTTTATCGCATAAGGACAGATTCAAACCAATAAATCAGTAATTTTCCGATCACCCATAAAGTTCCAAATAAATGGCAATCTATTAACACAAAATCACCTAGTTTCATCCATAAACGACTAACAAATCTTAACGATCCTTCAATAAAATACTCCGTATATTTTCATTGCCACTTAAATTCTCTGTAAGAAAAAAAGGTCTTGAATTTTGAAGAAACGAAATTTTGAATACATTTATAATATTAATATATCTCAAGTAAGTGAAATTATAACAAGTTTGCAAAATTAAAAAAATACTTTCTAAAAAATAATTTTGTTAACAAAAATATATTTTAAGTATACAATTTTCGATATAAGAAAAAAATATAATATGGCAAAAAATTATTAAGCATAACACATTTACGACGGTCATTTGATTAATATACTGCTATGAGTATAGTATATATATAAAAAAATTTCACGCTTTTTTTCTTTTCCGCGTAAGTGCAATCATTCTCTCGCAAGTAGTAACAAATCTGTTAATCCCTGGTCCTGAAAAAAAAGGGAACCAAAATTGTGTAGAGCTCGCTCGAATTCACTCGTTGATTCGAAACGCAACAGTAATCGCGAGGATCATTTTACACCCAAATAGTTGAACGGTGGTGTGGGAGTGTCACACGAACATATGGCGTTCAAGTGACTTGAAGAATTTTGATCAAGTCGGAGGGACTGAAAATGTCCATATGCAACAACGATATCGTCGTTCACAGAACCGATGACAGACTTCGGTTCCCGCTTCGCAAATTGTTTACGAAATTTCGGCCCGCATGACTTCCGCTCTCGCTCCTTTTTTTCCCCAGTTTTTTGCCCTTTATATTGCCTTATGACAAACGATCCGTTCGAGCGAATTCAAGCAAAAACTGTGTGCTTATACATAACACGTCGTTAAAACCAGACCACATTTATGAAACTTTTATTATTCATCGAAAAGTCATGACCATTTCTCTTCTATTAGGAACGATGCTTGTCTGATGAGCATTTCGAAACGCTTTTTATTATTAGTACCAAAAAGGGAAACAAAGACCTACAACGTTGGCGGCACACTTGAACCTAACGAAAGAGAACAAAATCGACCTCCATTTTCCATGACGTGATAATCATGAAAAAAAAATAGGAAGAGAGAAAAAGCTGATCTGTTCCTCATTTTCTTTATCCCGCATGACTTTGCGAAAAACACGCTATTGACAAACAGTGACACAGTGACTTTATTTGAGAAAAAGCTTTGTTCTTTTTCCAGTAGATAAAAGACAAAAAGTTTTTTAAACTTAGAAATGAAAAATACAAATAATAATTATTATACAGGGACGTTCGATTTTCTCATGAGTTAAGAAAAATATGCAGTGAAATAAAATAAAATAAATAAAGATGTCGAATTCCCAAAAGAATGCATTTCACGCTTTTCTCAGCGCTTGAATATAATGTTCATTCGCATTCTGCTTGACAAGTGTTTATTGCTATTGTTTCAATTGGTATTCCAAGCAAATCGAAACGCGATAACGAGTTGTCAATGATCCGTGAAACTATGCGTCTGCAAATTAAAACCCGAGTGTCTCGAGAGACACATCAATCTCGACGGATTACCAGAACTCAAATAATCAGACATTTTAGGCGCTGCACGTCTTATTGCGCGGGTTAAGTTGATTTTAAATTAAAAGTAAATTAATGTCCGTGATTTTTAAATTATCTGATTTAATTTTAAAATTACTTTTTCACGTTGTTAATTTTAATTAATTTTATTTTACGTTTTTACTTCATTATTACGATTTGTAACAATTTCTGTTTAATTTTTTATTACATTAAAAAAAGGATAAAAATCTATCTTTCGAAATTCGATATGCAAATAATAATGAGAGAAAAATAAAATTAATTTCCAATCTTCTTCAATTAAGACGAAAATGACATTTTTATTGATGCGTATTGAGCGATTAATTTAAATATATGACCGAAATTTATCAACCGATTAAAAGTATCGTCGCGAGTGAGGCAACGAGATTGTTTTGCCGGGCAGATAATACTATGTGAATCGCGATTCCATGCAGGCCGATACAATAATCTTTAATGACAGGTCGTTCACATCGATCGTCATGCAAAGGACGCAATCGAAAATAGCAGCCAAGTTTTGCACTTGCCAAGTTGAGTACAAATTGTTAGAATTTTTCGACAACCTTTTATTGGCAACCGTAAATTGATCAACTGATTATTCAACATTATATAATTTTAACCCGGTTAAATTTATGTTTACATGAATTTATGAACATGTAAATTAACCTATTATAATTTAGATATTCTTGTAATTGCTTTTTTTTATAGACATATTTACTTTATTAATTTATCACTGATACTTATTGTTGATAATAATTTCAAAAAAATGGAATATTTATAAGTGCAAATAAATCCAAAAATGGCAAGTTAACTCACTGTAAAAAAGACACAGAACTGCAACGATAATCTTCATCTTGATTACTGATAACTAAATAAATAAATTATCAAACAAAAGTTTCACACATGCGCGATCACACATGAAATTGTCACTTGAAAACACTGTCAGTCACTGGTGTACACATTGCAGGGAAGGAACATTAAAACCAAGCGTGATCCGTTACAGGGAGAGACCGGATGAAGAACTACAAGAGTCTTCTAATTCTCAGACTTATATAGTCGTATAAGATTCTAGGCGCTTACGATGTTGGGCCCAGATGGGTCTCCCCACTCTTTTCATCATTTTCAGTAGTGAATATTATACGAATTTTTCCAAATCACCAGATCAAATATTTTATATTCCATGATATATATTTACAAAGCAAATAATAAACAATATTTTACGTATTAAAAATAAATATAAAAAATTAATATTTACATTATATTAATATATTTTTAATGAAACGGAATTTATTAAAAGAAGATTTGTTATACATTTTAATTTTTGTTAAAATTTATCCATTTAAGTAATAAATAACTTAATCAACATAACTTTACTAAATTATTATGTATTAATAATAATAAATCTGTTCTCATATTGAATAGAAATACAACGAATCTAAAAAGTTTTCGAGAAAAATGTTAAAAAGAGTTTTAGATAAAATTGATACAAATTTCAACCTTTAGTTTGAACACCTGTGATTAAAAAACCAACATTTATTTTGATTCTTTACAATTTTTACTGGCTTAGCAGGATTTTTAGTATAGATAAATACAAATAAATAAACAACTATTGGTAGAGGCTCAACAGTT